>QJNU01000430.1:29968-66549 GCA_004154915.1 Monosporascus ibericus | reverse complement strand
CAAGACGGATCCAGCTGGCACGGGCCGCTGCCACTGGTCTCTCGACCCATTTTGGGCTTCAAGGGGGGAATCCTAATTCGTGCCTCCTTTCGAAAATTCAAACCCAGAAACCCTTTCTTTTGTTGTTTGATACACATACTCTCATGCTAGTTTTCTTTCGTGAGGTTTTACCACGCCATTATACTCACGATCGAACATGGCCTAGTGCTAACTCGGCATGTACCTGATGTTGCTTGCTGCAGGGGTAGACACCTCAATGCTTCCTCATTATATACATCGTCTATGTAATGTACAATGTCCCCGGCGTACCAATCCGTGGCAGATACCTAGATGGAATAACTGAGCCTCATCCCAAAGATGTAATCACAGCATCTATAAAATAAAGGTAATGATATTCTGGTATTTCCGCAGCTTCTGTTATTATCCCCTTGACGATGTTATATAGCCTACCTTAGGCATGGAACCAAGGAGGCGGCCAAGTCCAATACTTGGCAGGGCTTCAATGGTTGATTCACCCGAGTTCTGGCCCAGCCGTCAGCCACTGATGCAGGTTTTACGAGTTTCGATTTCCCTGGACGATTGGCTGGCCACAGTGACAAAGGGAAGGGTTGCCAGCGTCGTTAATCTGCCGCGCCCCGCTGCCAATTAACTAACACCCCGTCCCTTCCACTCAATCGTGGTGGCGCTCGTGAGACCGTCACTGGTAGTATAGCTTTCATCAACAGCATCTATTATCTATGTCTTATGGTCCTCGGTCGCACAACCCTCATGTTCGCGGCGCTATGATGGACCCCTCGTCATCCCCCATATGGACCCTAATCCTGGTCATCACAGCACTTCTGCTAGCGCTGGTCGTGTGCGCCCAGATACTGACCACCTACACTGTCGCATACCTGGCCGCCCCGCGCGAAATCGCCGTCTTCCTCGATGCCGTCGATTTCTCCATCCTGGAGAATGAGAGCTACGAGCGCGACGTCGCGCGCGTGCGGAGACTCGATGACAAGAGACGTCTCGGCAGACTGCTGCGCGAGATCCAGAAGGGTGGCGATGACGTGCGCGAGGACCTGAACCGGCTGCTGGTAGCCGCGGGCGGCGCATCGTTGCGCATCGGCGCGAGGCTGTTGTGGGCGAGCCATCGGAAGATGCTAGAGGAGAGGGTTCGCAGGCTCGATCTCTTGCGCACACGGTTCTTGGTGGTCTACATGGGCATAATCGCCGCGATGGTGACCGAACGCGACAAGGAAAAGGAGGCGATCGCCGAGAAGACAGCCACGCATGATGTCGAGAAGGTGGCGGCGGATAACCGCGACCCACACCGGTCGAAGCTCCCCAAAGCGCAGTCGGATTCCTTGAAACGGATGCCCTCCCCGATGAAAATGAGTACGCCAACAATGGGACATTCGCAAACGACGGGAGAGCCTCATCGAGTGGGATGGATGGGCGTGGTTCAGGAATTGCAGCGCTCGCCCATTTTGGCGAAGCGGCATGCTTCCATCGAAGGGACCATGGCGATGAAGTCGCCTCCAATGTCGCCGCTGAGCGGTCCATTAGGTGGTGGTCCACTCCTCAATATCCCTTCGCCAACATCTCTCGATTGACCTGCCTAGTCATATTCGATGGAGTCCGGCTGTCCGTATTTGCATCTGATACGGCCGTTGATGAACACCCCTTACGATGATGATTTATGACTTACCGAGGGGAACACTTACAACCTTCCATACCGACATTCACCCAGAAGCTTCAGTGTGTACGCTGACTACCTACACTATGAGTTTAGTTACTATATTTCCGAGCTTAGATACCCCTGTACATTACACGATGCTTCTTTCTGTTTAAATTCCGCCATTGTTATCGTCACTCTCTGTTACTAGATATTGGGCTAATTATTACGTTGCATCTGATCTGCGTGTGGTCGGGGAGGATTGATGGGTTATGATGGATAATGGGATTCATCAGGGAGAGGTTCCGTAGTAGACGGCAGCGTCATATGCTCCATTAAGGGCAGAGGATTCCAACGAAGACGGCCTGTTGGTGGAATAAGCATTTTAGAAGTTTCGTGCAGGGCAGCTTGGGCCCCTAGGGAACTCATATAGGGAGAGAGCCCGGTCTGAATCGGACCAGGCATTTATTATTATCTTTTTCCTTTCTTTCCCCTCGTTTCCCTCCCTACCCATTTTCGAGACCCTTCACAAGGAAGGACAAACTATGTATGGTCAATGCAAGTATCATTCGTACCTAACTAAGTATGAAGCAATCAATGCAATGCACACTTCGTGTGTTCCACTACAGCCGCCCGGATTCGAATTGACCCTATTGTTACGCACCAAGCAGCTCGTTGCTTTTGATTTAATCGATTCTGTGCAGGTGAATGACATAGAAGGCGCCGGCTCCGGATCTGTGACATCCCCAACTTGGAGGCCTAGTCTCATCAACGCCCACGATAGTACTACTATCGTACTCAATGCGATACAGGGTCGTCGGGACCGGCAGCATTCCTCTCACCAACTATTGCTGCGTTAACGTCCGCCTCCCGTGATAGCAAAGGGAGAGAGGATAAACACTCACCGTCCAACGCAACCAGAAACCGACTGACGCAGTTATAAGCCGCGACCTAGGGTAGGCATTGAGTCAGTCAGCGTCACTCCGCTTCGGCTCCCTCCAACCAACTAACGTCTTTCTGGTATCTCCTTAACAGAACCTCGCCCCTCCCACTCTCCCGCGCCCCGGTAGCCGCTCGCCGATCCGGACAGCAAACCAGAAAAGCAAGAACAAAAACAATCGGACAGATAGACAAACCCAACGACCGGAAGAGAAACCGAGGCAGTTGGCTACCGCAAAAGAAAGGAGGAAAAGAAAAACCCACCGTAGCAACGACCTCCACGACCTCCCTCTCACTACAGCACCTCCTGAGCGCATCGAAAGTCTCGCCGCGCACGCTCACGTTCCTCGTCATCTCGTCGGCGACGCGGAGCGCAGCCCACATCTTCTCGGACAAGCCGACCGTCCTCCATTCCTCCTCCTCCCCCTCCTCCCCCCCATTCCCGGCGCTCAGCGCCGCCTCCCTCCTCACGACGCCGCCGGGCCCCATGGCCTCGCCGCTGACCCCCGCGGCCACGGCCAGGGGCGCGTGGTGCGCCCACTCGTACCAGGCGCCGTTGCAGGCGGCGACGCGGCAGATGAGGAGCTCGCGGAGGCCCGGGTCGAGCGTCGTGCGCTGCCGCACGGAGCCCAGGAACGCGTTCCAGCCGTCGGCGACGGGCGGCGCGTGCAGCAGCGCGAGGTCGAGCGGCTGCAGGGGCCGCGGGGCGCGGCGCTGCTGTATGCGGTCGACTATCGCCGCCTCCTCGGCGTTCGCCGGTTGCGGCGGGGAGGGGGTGTAGGGGATGCGCATTTTTCTTTCTGTCTCTGGGCGTTTTAGGGGAGAGTGTTTTTGAATGTGGGCAGGTGAAGTTTGCGCTGCTGTGGTATCGGGTGATGTATATGTATATATATATATATCTCAGTCGCGGGTTGAAAGGCCTTGCTTTGGGGGGACGTTGCGCTTGGTTTCTCAGTTCCTTGATCTAGTCTAGTCTAAGTCGCAGGCACAATTTCAAAGCCGACAATACTTTGCGGCGCCTACGGGGACAATTCAACAGTGGACAAGAGAGGCACGACACATGTGGAAGCACAATTCCGCCCGACACAGGCATGACTAAGCTATGTATACACTTACCTCCAATCCTAGAAGTGAGTCGTCGTGGCCCCATCCCGAAGATCGGAGCCCATGGGTTGCGGTTCCCCACCCGGATTGCACTAATTACCGGCTCGGGTAGTCCGGCTGTCTGGATAGGAGGATGACAACCAATCCCGCCTTTGACCGTTCCAGAATTTGCGGAGACTTATTATCCCGAAACAAAGGGCGCTTCTGATATTTGTTTCTTTCTTTTTTCGCCGACAGGCGGTGCCGTAAACACGACTAGAGCGGAGACATGTAACACTCTAGGACACTTTATAGGGGGGCAGGACTTGCTGGGGACGATTAGAACTAAGGTATATTTTCTTCAAGTCGCCAGACCCGGCGTATGTCGGTGTTTAATGAGGGTTCCTTCGCCTCTTCCACGGGGAGTCCCGTATCTCCAGGGCAAGGCCGTAAGCCTCATCACCTAAACCCGGTGAGGCCGTGTCCCATCCAACACTCCAACGACGAAAACCGCCGCCAGTCGCTGAAATTGCGCCCAGGGCATCCCTACCCGAAGCATCATTACAGTAATAAATATATATAGGGAGAAAAAATTGTTGAATAATTCGTGGTACGCCTCCCCCTACTTCGGCTTATTCGTGTAAGCATGTAGCCAAGAACGCCCCTTCGCCAGCCGCTGAAGGACAACACACTAGACTTTTCGTATTCCATTCGTCGTGAAGCCACCAAATTCTTGCTTAGATCCTTTTTGGGATAGCCGGTCTAACTCGTCATCGTAAATGTGGTCGATGCCGGCCTTTAATGTTTTGAATAAAGAAAATAGGGGCACGTAGTAAAACCCTGGGAAATTGATATTAGGCGTAACAGCGCTGAATCGAATCTCGTCCGTGCAATTCTCCGTTTTGTGAAGATTTGCATGATTTCGGTGCTTGATAAGTATTCATTATGACGGCGGGCCGGCCGCCTGGTGGGTTCCGTTCATGTGCGGATTCCCTTTGGTCTCTATCGAGTCCGGCTGAGCTTCGGAAGTGAGAGTCCGTCCCTCAGCTTCCGTGGAATTATGATCGTGGTTGGAAGAGGTTTCGGGCTCCTCGGGTATCGTAGCGAATTTTTGAAGAACCTGCTTGAGGGCCGGCCGCCGGATAGGTTTGCTCAAGAACTCATCCATCCCGGACTCCATGCACTCCCTCACATTGCTCTCTTCCGCAAACGCTGTCAGGGCCACGATTGGCGCAGAATAACCCATCTTTCGGATGAGGCGCGTGCTCTGCAAACCATCGAGGTTAGGCATTTGGACGTCCATGAAGATAAGGTCGAAGTGAAGATTCTTCTCCATATCCGCCTTGACCAAGTCGTAGGCCTCCTGGCCGTCCTTGGCGATAGTCACATCATATACGTCCTCGAATTTGAGCATCCTGGTTACTACCTCCACGTTCGTTTTGTTGTCGTCCGCCACGAGAACACGGAGCTTTCCTTCTTTCTTGCTTGCGGCGGCTGCTTCGACAGCCTTCATCTGGTCATCGGCGCTCGGCTTCGGTCCTGCCGTCGGGTTTGCGGCAAAGAATGGTTGGCTCCAACCAACGAGTCTAGGTTGTCGTTCAAGGACCCTGGCTTTAGCGTCCGCCTCTACCTGCTTTGCCGAGTTCCTCCGAGCCTCGCCGTCCACTGAGCCTACACTCGGGGGTCGAGATTTGATGCTACTCGATGCCGTACTCGATTCCCTTGATTCTGTTAGTTATGGTCTGGTATGGCATGGCCTCTGGAAGCGTACCTGTCTTTCGTGTACTTGAGAGGAATGTGCATCCTGAAGGTCGTGCCGAATCCAACAGTGCTCTTCAGAGTAATAGTTCCTCCCATCAGATGTGCCAGCTGTTGACAAATGCTTAGGCCCAACCCAGTGCCTCCAAATTTCTTGCTCAAGCCCAGATCGCCTTGAACGAACGGCTCAAAGACCTTCTCCTGCATCTGTTCAGGGATGCCGGGCCCGGTGTCCTCGACTTCAAATTCGAACACGAAAGTCTTCGCATTTGGTGGTGGTGGTGTTGGGGATCTTTCTCGGATGCGCACATGGGGATGTTTGGGCTCCAGGGGATTTATGGACAGTGCGGTGCCCTTGTACTGGAGGACAGGGCCCGACAGACCCTTGGGGCTTGCTGGAACATTTGAGTTGGATCCGACCCGGTGCCGTGGCCTGCCTGGTCGATTTGAGCTGGCCTTCGAGAATGATGAAGTCCTACTACTAGAGGACTGCTGCTCCACCTCGCCCATGCATCTCATCCTTACAGAAACCTTGCCACCTTTCGGTGTGAATTTGAGACTGTTGCTCACGAGATTGATGAGTACTTGAAGGATCCGATGTTGATCACCCCAGAGGCACATGTCCTTGAGTCTCCCAGCGCCGTTTGGACCAACCGCCGGGGATTTCACGTTCACGCCGCTCGGACTGCTTGGGTCGGGATCCTCGCCAGCATCGGGATCCGGGCCTATGAAATGCACTGAGAAATCGATGGCGCCTTCGCGGACTTGTTTGTCAAATATCGTTAGTATCTGGGAACGGATGTCCCCCAATCGAAACTCCCTCTCTTCTAGGCTCAACTGCTGACCAATCTGGTTCTTCGAGAAGCTTAGCAAATCTTCTAGCAAGTGAAGTAATAAGTCACCTGATTTATAGAGAACCTTCAATGACTGCTTGATGCGGGCCAGGTCGTCCTCCTCCATGCAAACGGAACACATCCCAAGGATCCCGTTTAAGGGGGTTTTTAGCTCATGCGAGATGTTCGCAATGAACAGCGTCTTACTCTCGTTAGCCGCTTCGGCCGCCTTCTTGCTTTGTTCGAGCTCATGTGTTCTTTCCGCCACCTTAGACTCCAGTGAGCTGTACTGCTCGGTAAGCTCCTCGACCATCTCGTTGAATGTAGCAGTCAGCTCCGTAAGTTCGTCCCTGATGTAATGTTTCTTTTCCGCTACTTTACCAGGTATCTTGAACCTCCGTCTACGTGGATCGCTGTCGTGTTCCGACACCGTACCCGGTCTTCGACCCTTCCTCTGCGTCAACCTCTTCAATTGGCCCACTAGCCCTTTCTCTGGTTCCTTGTTGGTAGCCGCGGATGCATATGGGCCCAGGTCGTCTCCAGAAGAGGGATCGCCCTCGAATGCTTCCTCATATCCCGGGGGTGCCATTGATTTCTTGGTGGCGGTCTTCAATCTTCTAATCGGCATCACACTCAGGTGGGCGATAGGAAAGACTACGACTACTATCAGACCGACCGTCGAGAAGACGCAGCCCAAGAGTATGTTCCTCAGGGTGTTGATCGGGACGTAAGCCTCGGCCCGGTCCTGTTCGACAATGAGTGTCCAGTTCACCAAGATTGTTTGGGGTCGGGCGTAGCCGACAGCGACATGAACCCCTTCCTCGTTCGTTGTAGAAAGCATGCTGCTAGCATTGTTTACCTCACGATTCCGCACAGTAAAGGCTTTGAAAGCGGCATCATAGGTTTTCACCTTGAAAGGCTCCTGGTACTTTCCCGAAGCAAAACTGTGTCGTGCGTGCCGGTCGGGCTGTCCTGGCCTCGGCTTCGGTGGCAAAACAAATTTTACGTCGACATCGGAGAAATTCGCCGCGGCGTCATGCGTCGAGTTGGCTGGGAAGTTGAATCTACTAAATCGATTCCAACCAGTAGCAGGGCCGATAAGCAGGACAGATCCGGTCTCCCCAAGGCCCTCCTCAGAGCTCATTATCTTGACAATAGAGGTCGCTTCGGCAACGACAGTCATGAATCCTAGGACTATGGACCTCTCGTTGTTCTGTCGTATGGGAAGAGTGTACGATATCAGGGCGTATGTTTCGTTGATGACCAAAGGTCCTAATATGAGGCCATTGGTGCTCGAAGCGATCCTAATATCCGGGTACGGCCGTGCAATAACGCCATTGTGGCCGGGGTTGAATGGGTCTTCAGTTTGCGAATCGACGTAGGTAATATTTGGGTATAGTTCTGGGGGGTAGCCCAGGTCTGTGTCGTTCAGCGCGATATCGGAGCCATTCGGGGTTTTATAGGGGAGTATGATGCGTGGGAGGTTGGTGCCAGTGACTTGGACCAGACCCTGCGGATGGGCACCAGTCTCGTTCCGAGAATACAGTCTTGCTTGCAGGATATTCGACGTCCCTTCGGGGCCCGCATTAAGGGCACTGCGGAGGTCCTCTGCGGCCTTTTCCCAGTTCGCCCGGGTCTCGTTTCCCTCATAGAAGGTCTTGAAGGCTTCCTGAAGAAGTAATCGCGTGGATATAGAACGGCATGCTGTTTGGACGATCTCGAGCTCGGAGGAAACTTGAGCGGCTTTGAGAGAAGCAGTCAAGGAAAGGCCACCTGTCTTGACACCAACTACGAAGCCATTGACGTACATCCACACCGGAATGGAGATGACAGCAAGCGCGAGGAGGACAGCGATGAGCACAAGTGCTGCCAGCTGTTCTCGGATCCGGATTCTCATGCTTCCAGCCTATGCACGGAGTCTCCAGAGCCGTCTTATTCCACACATCGTTCACGCTTGGTGAGATCGAGCCTGCTCAGTCGCACTGTTGGAAGATGGTAATCGGTACCTCTCGAATCGGGCGGAAGGGAAAGGGGGAGGTCGTGGCGAGCTTCAGAGTCGCCAACAGTGACGAGGTAGTAGTGGAAAGTAGACAATCGGTTGGACCAATTTCGTAGAGCACCAAGCGATGGGCAGCTCGTTATTCGTGGGCTAATCCAGCAGAGATCTGCGGTTGCACGACGTTCGGGGTTCTAAACGGGAAGCGGCGCGATGATGGTAGACAACGAGATCCCGCCTACGGTTGAACGTTAAGACGATAACCGATGAGCTACGGCATCGAGCCGCAGTAGAACTGTCGCGTGAACTCAGAGCCTGGACGGCTGATGTAGGAGAAAGACGAAATAACTGCTGAAGTCTTGTGGGACTGAGTAATGGCGCTATTACGTGCGCGACGGTTATTTGAATCGGCCCCAGGATGTAGAAACCTTGTGCTAGTGAGGACGACGCTGCGTCGGCAGGCGACAATGCCTGATCTGGGTAGAGGGAGGAGTTCCCTCAACACAGTCTGTATACTGCCTATGATGAACAGAGGCTAGTCCAGGAGTACGCCCAGTCAGAAATCTGTAAGTGTTCGTATCGATCGATGTGTAGTCTCTAGCAGGAATTAGGAAGAGCTGATTGACGCTGCTAATGATTGGAAGGGGATAAGAAAGAGCGGGCCAGCGCCAGCATCTGATGGGTAGACGCGCCTGGCAAGGTTAATCAGGAAAGGGAAAAGATAAAAGGTCGCCGGCACCTCTGGATATCCCGGCAGCTATTTGGTGGGTACCTACTCACCTGGTAGGTAGAGATGTGCTAAGGGCAAGGTAGGTACTAAAAGGTAAGGTACGGAAATTGAGCTTAATCTGTCATCTACTTGGATGGTCTAGCCCAAAGCTGGTGTTCAGTAAGTTATAAAATCTGGGTATAGTCTATAGATCTGAATGGCACGGGCTGCTACAGTGGACTACAGTGGAATTGGTTGACCGTAGCGGAATGGACGGCCCACGGGGATGGCAAAGGAATTAACGGAGCAGTGCCCCAGTTTAACGGTCGGGAACAAAGGTGGGCGAACCGCTGTTAGGTCCAGGCTTGTACCTAATTAAAGCAATTAACGTGCAACTGCGGGAAGTTCCAGCAGCCATCTCCAGAGATTGCGGGGGGTTGCTCTTGGATGCACGTCTTGGTAGGCTAGTCTTGGCGCGTCTGTTTGATGGGGTCTCGTGGGGGCTGCGGCCCACACGGAGAATAGGGTCAATTGATGGCATTGTGGCGCGGAAGCTACGTGTGTACCTAAGTATGACTTCAGTCGACCTAAGTACTTTTAAATTTGTACGTCCTTTTCCGATGGCTTTACGAAGCTTTATTACATTAGGTCGTACATTATACACGCTGTACTGTGATTCAGATTCTCTAGACTTCGGCCCGCATGGTGGCTACTATATAGGTAACTTAGTTAGATAACCCGGGGCAAAAAGTGCGAAATCTTCAGAGCCGGCCATCGGCGGGCTGGTGGCTCCATCGGCTACTAGAACCCCCTAGCGTAAATGATGGGGCCGGCTGAGTGCACGTTGCGGTCTAGGCCCAGAGGCCCGAATGGGACCAACTGCAGGCCAAGCAAGCCTTTCCCGGTTCACGCTAAGAACGCCAACATGTGTAATTAAGCCCTGGCAGAACAACATCCGCCAGCTGCCAGTAGTCAATCCAGTAGTCGGCCAGGTTCCGAGCGCCACTTTGCGTCCCTCCGCCTTCATTGGAGCGCCACGGACAATATTCTTTCAATCCATACGATGCTACTCTCCTTCAGCTCCCTCACGCTCTCATCGGTCTTATTCAGCCTGGGCCTTCGGAGTCCTAGTAGACACCGGTGATTAGTCAGCACATCCCCCTGGAGGATGTTCAACGCTGCCCAGACCTGGGCTTTTTTTTAGACTCCAATGATCGAATATCAGCAGTATGAACAGACGATAGAGGGGTACTTACTTATCTTATCTATATAGATTGGTGGTGGCGCGCTGATTGCGACCCCGAACATTGGCAGAATATGATATGGACATTTCGTTAAGCGGTCGACGCTGCCATCGTTTGCATTAAACTTGCGTTCCGAACCAGTGTGCTAGCACGCTAAGTAGGCGAACATGTGCACTTTGACTTCTATTCCCGGGCCCCAAATCACTGGATCACGCGAAGTTGATTTGCTACTTTCTTACGCACGCTGTCTGCGGGCAGAACCTCGACCTACGTTATGACTGTAGGCATAGCTACTTCAACGTGGGCCAAGCTAGATGGAAGTGGAAGGGAAAGCTAGCGGTACTTAGGCGGCGATTGATGACCATAAGAAAGTAACAGCTGGGATCCGCACCGACGTTCACGCCAAGAGGCAAGCGCTTCTTCAAGATGGTCATATTCTGCCTGAACCCGTCCCCCCAAAAAAAGTTAATAAGGAGACGTCAATAGCCACCGAGTTGGTCTATCGGGGTTGATAGGGGCTAAGAGTCGTCCTGCGGATGGAAGAATTGATATGTCCCTGGATATGTAAGCACGAGGGTCCTCAGATGCTCCGTATCATCAGGGACGCGGTTTCCAACCTCATCAGCCCACCTCGACGGTATTCTTGACTATGAAGACGTTCGAAAAGGCCAGGTACGATGATTTCCATAAGCTGACAAAATCTCCAAAGTTGAGTGGCTTCGTGCTCCCTAAGTAGGCAGATCTCAGTGAGCAGCCTAGCAACGCCGCTATGCCGAACGATAAACAGAAGACCGATGTCGAGGCTTAGTGCTACACCCCCATCTCTCACCGCCCCCGCCTTGCTCGATGGGCGATATATTCCGGCGTGTGTCAATGCATCTGTGGCAGGTCCTACGCAATCCTTCTCGACGGTGGCCCCCCCAGTAATGCGGTGCAATCAGTTGGCACTTTGTTATCAAATTGTAGCAAGCCGGAGCTATATGTTCGCCTCTGGCTCCGAAGACTTCCGCGATTCTCGACCCCTATCATATCTCTTTTACCAGCTGTGTAACACCTGGCCATGTTCATTACGACAATATGTATGCGATACTTCAACGACCGCCTGCGTCAGAGGCAGTGAGATTCAGGATGGGCTTCCTCCTCGGGAGTAAGTCCTTGGCTGGGAGAAGGCAGCTAAGATCAATTGCATCGTCCTAGCTATTATGACAGCAACCCTGCTAGCTTGTCTAGTTGTAACAGCAGTGAGAGTCGGTGGAATCAACAAGGCATTGCTCTTTCTACGATCACGAATGTGAAACAGGCGATGCCTCTCCGGTGAATGTCGCTCTCCGCTTACTTATCAAGTTCCTGTGTCACAGCTCTGGTAAGCTAAACCCCACCCTCACTGCAGAGAGAATTGAGAATTCGGGCGGCCTCATACGCGATCCCGACAACACGCCCTATAGTAAGTTATCGCCTTCGCTTTGCCAACGGTAAATCATGGCTTTAGCGTACTAGGAATCATGCACCTGGGGACTATAGGCTCGGTAATCAACCAAATACTGATGAGTGGAGCATGCTAGATTTGGCTCGAGTAACTTCTTTATGCAAGTGTTGAAGTGTCCGCAAGAGAGGAAACGGACTCGCAACATACTAAGGGTCCATGGCTCGGGCGTTGGAGTGTCGTCAGTCCGCAATGCGTTCTGAGTTTCGAGATTTAAGATTCTGTGCTGGGTGTCTTTGCTCCTCAGCTCAATCCCCATCCAGCTTTCGTTCAGCTCAACGATTTTCGCGAAGGACTATACTGGGTCAACGTTCCATCTGACCATTGGCACTGAAACCCTTGTCGACAGAAGTGCTTATTATCTCCCAGGAGAAGTTTGTCTCATGCCAGAATGTTCGAACACAGCTGTGTGGCTGGATATGGCTTTTCAATAAGCCTGGCGGGTTATTACGATCAGAGCCGGAAACTGTGCGCAATATTAGACCCTCTGTCATGAGTGCTAATCGATGGGACAGGCCCGATATCAGTAAGTGCAGACAGCAGTACCTTGTCTGCCATGGACTGACCGTAGCGTGGTCTTAGAAGCCGACGAGCCGAGTAGATGGATCCGAGATGACATATGAGTCGTCTTTCGTAGTTCGGTTAAGACCAGTCACTTGCTCGCAAGCTAAAATTGTCGCGCCGTACCAAGATGGGACCATTGGAGACGAAACTGGCACCGTCGATGACTTCCTGTGCTCGCTGTCATACCATCGACTGGATTTCGGGGTCTTTTGGGAGTGCAAGTGGCTGATCTAGAACATCCATGTGGCGCCTCAATGCCCGCAAGAAGTGAGTGTAGGATACGCTAATCCAAATGGACCACCCTTAGCCATCTGTTTACGCCGCACAACGTTCCATGGTAGCGTGGCACCAGGCAGGACGTGGGCTCATCGATGTGCCACACACATGTAAGTTGGCAATGAACGGAACATGGTATGCGGAAGATGAAGACCTTACATTTACTTGCGTATCAGATGGTCGCACTCAATCCTTTTCGGGTTCAATCAACAGTCTTCCATCGAGGAAGAGTTATACCCCTACGAAGTGTAGGTCAATTAGTCAAGTGACTATGCAAAGCATCCTTTGAAGGGCTTTTATTAGGCCCTTTACTTCAGAGTGCCGCATCGTTCTTATCGGCTTGGCCCGGGAGCACTGCTCATCGACCTTCTCCTCGGGCTTCGCGTCCACCCTTTCCGGCCTCTGCCGCATCCCTCCACGCGGGCGCTGTGGTCCAGCCTCGTTCCGCCGACGTAGTGAACCTCGCCCAGGCCTGGCGCCAGTGTGAGGATGTCGTGCGCAGCGTCGGGTCCGCGTCCAGGTCCGGCCGAGGGCCGCAGCCGGCCCAGGGGCATGCAGACGGGGCGTAATCGGGGCGGCAGTGCGCGGGCTAGACTCTCGAGTACCGGCTACAGGGTCCTGCGGGAGGCCTCGGGCTCGAGGGAGGACCACCAGAATCATCCACCGAGCGCGGTTGACCCCGCCGAACGCGACTCAGAGCAGACGTCCCTCTCTGTCCGTGTCGTAGCCGGTCGAAGAGGCTTTCTTCCGCGGGGAGCTTGCCCTCGGAGATTCCGCGGCGCCCCCTCGGAAAGGTCCTTCGTCCATCAGGCTCGGAGACGGAGCTCCTTCATGTCACAATATTCCCGTGTGGATCCAGGAACAGTGCCAGCTGAAGCTGAGTGGTTGGGCTGTGTGGTAGGCCAGCTTCTCGTCGGCCGCGTTGTCCATGCCGGTGTTGCGACCCCTCGTACATCCAAACATTAATTCCCAATCCTCCTTTGATCCGCTCGAGTATGATCCTGTTAGATGCGCGGTAATGGAAAGAAGGCTCGGATACCGCTCGTCCGCAGCCGTATAATACGTAGCCAGGTCTAAAGTGGTCGTCCTGAGATTCAACGTGTAGGGCCTTTGATTCTCGGTCCGGAGTATCACGGCGTCATGCGGTAAGACTGGTCACCTCGAGCGAATATCTCCACCGGGATTACAGTAGACAAAAGCTCACGGGTTAGCAATGATACGTTGCTTGGTATTTATAACCCTATACCGATGGAGTTGAGGGCCGGCGTTTAGACTTAGATCAATGTATAAAGGCGCCGTGAAAGTGTCCGAATTCTATTCATGCCTATCAGCACTAATGTGGAAGGAAGCTCGATTTTCGGCGGAGAACCATATGCACCAGATTGACTCTTTCTGCTATGGCTGTGAAGACGGAAGCCTCCCTACTGAAACTACTTGGTTATTTCTGCCATCTTCCCTGGTGTAATAGTGAGCGCACGCAATATGTCATGGAATAGTTCCCCTATTCGCAAATTTCTGTGAACGGAAACGCAAAGTTGATTGCATGGAGTTACGACGAGTGCTTGGTAATGCTTTCTCTTAAGAAGCTGCTCTTGATCAAGCGGAGCGGTCAGTTTGACATTGGATATTCGCATATCTGGGAGTATCATACACGACATGAACGGCATCCCATCCGAGGCATAGAGCCAAAAACAGGACTCGAATACATCGAGTTTGTGTGAGAGTCGTCCTTCGGGTCCTTCGAGGATGGAACCGAATAGTCTTAGACGGTATATGCGACATACGAGTCGCTGGGTGATATGGGCTTTCGCATAATGGAAGAACGGACGGCCTCGACTGCATTAATCGGCCGTGAGTTCGAGAAAGTCCCAGTACCAGAGCGCGTCAGGGGCGGTCTCGTCTAGTTTTATAGAGCCTTTAAGAGAAGCCACGCTACGTCGGCATAATCTGACAAAGTCCCCCAGTCCGCTTGGTACCTAAGCTCAAACACATGGTTAGAAGACACACGGTAACGACGCTCACGATGCTAACAGAAAAGGGTTTAGTCTCAGACGAGTGTGAGAAGATTGTTATTCCGCGGTTGTTATCGGCAACTGTTGTCGGGATCTGGTAGTCCAGAGTAGACTGCATTCGCTGGCCCCGCATGCGTCATCATGGATAGGGGTTGGATAACGTGCAGATGTAAACTTACTTCAGGTGGGAGTTATATGCTCCGGTTGCTCCTTCCCCATATTCAGTAGGTGTACATCGGCATCGATCCATTGTCTGATTCGAGGCTCTCAAGTCTCCGGCCGGAACTTCCCTCTCTTCTCTTTCATCGCTTGGACCTTCTTCTTGTCCTCAGCAAATCTCTTCAATAAATCGGCTTGCTCAGCCTTCCTCCTTTCCCGGAGTTGGAAGCGGTAGAAGTTCTGCATGTCGTCCTTTTTCTTCTGCTGTTTCTCCAGCATCTTCTTCTTGGCCTCCTCCGCTTCGTCCCTCCGCGCCGGTGCTGCTCTGCCGCCCCTCGTGACCGTGACAAAGCCGTCTTCGTCGGGCTCATTGCGTAGCCTCTTAGCTAATTGGACAGCTTCTTCCTCTCTCCTATTGAAAACCGTGAAATACGCGTCCACGGCGGCCTGGACGACGTCGTTGCCCGGATACGACAGCTTATTGTGCGCCCTTAGCCATTGTGAGCCTAGCGGCGGAGCTTTATCCTTGACGCCTTCTCCCCAGACGGGATACTTCTTCGATTTCTTCAATTTCCTGACGGCTTTCAGGACGGAATCGACGCTCTTCTCGTCGGCGAGGAGGGCCACGGCGGTACTACCGCTCCGATGTAATCTGCGGGCCCAGGTGTCTGGCAGCCGGGCAGCGGCTTCGTCCTTGGCGCTTTGTGTTTCTTCGTCTTCTCGCTTCCTCTTTTTGTGGAGCGCAGCTAGTCGGGCGGCCTGCGCGGGCTCGGGAGAGGATATCGCGGTATTCTTATCCTGTTCGAATGTGATACTCTCGAACCTGCCGGCTCCGACTAGACTGGTGAACAGGGCTCGGAAATGAGCCTCTGTGCTATCCGAGGGGACGTTCGCGAGAAACAGACTACGCGTGTCATTGGCGGTAGCTATCTTAGGCGCGTTTCTTCGCAGGTATATGTAGTGTGTTGCCTGGACTGGGTAGGAGGGAAGAGGAGGGATAGTAATTGGGAGAACAGAGAATTCCGCAGATATCGTAGAATCGTCCGTCATTATCAGCGCTTATTTCCAGATAATTCCACGGCAGAATGGGTCTGAATTGATTCTGTATGGCGAAGTCGATCGAATACAGGGTCCGACGACGTGCGGTCACGAAAGTTGCCTTTGGTGACACTTCAAAATGCAGAAGTTGCAAACCCTGGAGAAATTATCCAGCCTCTACAAAATTTTAGTGAGTTCTTACTCTACCTTGCGCTTGCGAAGTATGCACCCATCTCCCGCTAGTGCAAGCCGGCTGGGATTTATGTGCAGTAGGCTCAGGTGCGTAGTATGTGCATTTTTAGCCCCACGGTGACCGTAGCAACATCCATTACCTAGGTACTAGGGTACCCAGGTAGGTAGTTCGTACTTTAAGCTACGATCTGCTGCCCGCATTGTATGTATTTATCTATCGTCATGGGGTCGTGAGAAGCGGTCTGCAGATTGCGGCGGAATTAACAAAACCTCGGAGACGACCAACTCGAGATCCCCGAGCTTTTCTGGTAGGAATCCTATCAACCACACATCATTAGAGTGCTGAGGCAAGATGTCTTGCCGGTTCCCGCGGCCTCCCCACATACGCACGAGCTGCTCTATAGACCCCGCTTATGGTTAGCACGAACCTTGGCGAGCTGTGCATCGGTTTACGTAATGATTGTTATATGATATGAAATGAATGTCAAAGGAGTCCGGTTCCGCATGGGCTGAAGGATAGACTGCCATGCCACGTACTTTCCTATATATTTTCCTCTCTATTGTAAATATTTCGAGAGCTGTTCGAGGTCGTGCTGTATAGAATCTCTTGGGTCTTAGGATGAAGACCCTCAGGCATGCCTGGCAGTTTCTCTCGGGGACGAAGAAGGACCCGTTGTCCAAGCCCCCGTACCTACTGAAACAGCGCTCCTCGACATTCTTTATAACACTCACCGGTTAGTTAATCCTATTATTTGCCTATAATATAAGCCAGAGACTAGAGCTTGGCTTGGGGGTGCCTTATCGAAGAAGAGCATTTGTATCGACCGAAACAGACTTACTGACCGGTTCGACAGTTAGCTTGGCTATCTTCACGGACATCTTCTACTATGCCCTGGTCATCCCCGTCATCCCCTTCTCCCTGACGGTTCAGGTCGGCACCCCGGAAGACGAGGTGCAGCGGTGGACCTCCATCCTGCTAGCATGCTACAGCCTGGCCCTGTTCGTCGGCTCTCCAATTTTTGGCATATATGCCGACCACACGTCGAGCCGCCGCTGGCCTCTGCTGATCGGCCTGGTGATGCTAGCCGGATCCACGGTGCTCCTGTGTTTCGGCACCACCATAGCTCTCTTGGTCGTGGGGAGAATCCTCCAGGGACTCAGCGCAAGCATCGTGTGGAGCGTAGGCTGCGCGCTTCTCGTGGACACCATGGGACACGCCGTCGGTGTCGCGATGGGCTATGTTAATACCTCCATGAGTCTCGGCCTCCTAATAGCTCCGGTGATAGGCGGTGCGGTATATGAAGCTGTCGGCTACTATGCCGTCTTCTATATCTCCTTCGGCATCGTTGGCGTAGACATCTTGCTAAGACTGGTCATGATCGAGAAAAAGGTGGCCAAGCAGTGGTTGCCGGAAGACGACGACTCGACACGTGAAAGGCTCCCAGAACCCGACGTCGAGAAGGCCGCTCATGTGCCGACTACGGGTGCGGACACACTGACGAACTCCGACGGGTCTAATGGGACTCTACCCGCGGCGGCAGGCAAGAGTACCACAGAGGAACCGAGGCAGCGGATAACAGCCGAAGACAAGCCTCAAGAAAACTCGACGGGGGGCCTTGCAGATGATGCAGCTCCTCCGTCTTCTACCCAGAAATGGCGCAAGAAGGACGCAGCCCTCGTACTTATCAAGTCCCCGAGGTTGTTAGCTGCTCTATATGGCATTTTCGCCGAGGCAGGTCTCATGTAGGTTCATTTCCAGGTTTCCGGCATATTTGACTTTCATACTGATGGTCCACAGGATGGGTTTTGATGCCGTCCTGGCTTTGTTCGTCCAGAATACCTTCCACTGGACCTCGACAGCGGCGGGCATCATCTTCCTGGCGATATTCCTGCCGGGCTTCCTATCCCCGCTGGTGGGCTGGCTGTCGGACCGGTACGGGCCCAGGTGGCTGTCGTTCGGCGGTTTCTGCGCCTTGGTCCCGCTGCTTGTTTGCCTGCGCTTCGTGGACGGGGACACGGTCGGGGACAAGGTCCTGCTCTGCTCCCTGCTTGCCCTCCTGGGTTGCGCGTTCGCTTTCTCCGTCACCCCGCTCATGGCGGAGATCAGCTACGTCATCGAGGCCCTCGCCGTCCGGCACCCGGGCATCTTCGGCGAGAAGGGCGTCTACGGCCTGGGCTACGGGCTCTTCACGATGTCCTTCGCGCTCGGCGGCACCATCGGCCCGCTCTGGTCCGGTTACGTGGTCGCCGGTGCCGGCTGGGGCACGCTGGGCTGGAGCTTCGCGATATGGGCCGCCTCAGCGGCTGCGGTGGTTTTTCATTTGGCTTGAATGCGGCGATCAAAATCCTACATCCGAAACATCGAATGCCGCCGAAGAGGCGGCCGGGACTTAATATCGATATATTTCGAATATGACGATAGAGTACTTAGATAGAGCGGCAACCCTGCCTAATCGAATCTCGCTCGAATACTCTCAAGTCATATCCCGCTCGTTTATGCGTTATGGGTATGTCAAATATCCAAAAACCACTGCCATCAGACCTCAACCGTGATCCTGCCAATGCCCCTGCTCACACAGCTCAGCATCGACTCCGTCTTCTCGTCCTCCAGGAGGGCCGTGCCCCTATGGTCCACCCGCCCGCTCCTGACCGCGACCTTGCACGTGCCGCAGTTGCCGACCTCGCAGCTGCTGGCCACGTCGCCGTCGCCGAACTCCCTCCTCAGCACCTCCAGCAGCGTCTCCTCGCCGCCGACCATCAGGACCTTGCCGCCGCCCTTGTTCGCGACCTCGACCTCGAACGGGTCGCCGCCGGTCTCCGCCTCGAACGCCTCGAAGTGCACCTCGTCCTCGCCGAGACCGCACTCCCGCGCCGCGCGCTTTGCCTCCTCCATCATGCGCGGGGGTCCGCACTGCAACAACACTCTGGGGTCAGTAATTCATCGCTCGTCCTCGCTATTTCAAATGAGGCGAGTGGCCAGGCCGGTAGGTTACAAAGACATGCTATGGACTCCCTAAAAGGCTTCCCTCCCTGTTGGTGAATTTTTGTGCTCCTGAGCTAGCTAGGTACTGAACAAGGGCGGATGAAAGAAACGATGTGCTTACGACGTAGACGTGCGCGTTCCACGGCAGGCCTCGGAAGATGGCGGCAACGTCCATGCGCTCGCCGCGTGACGCGTCGTACAGGCGCAGCGAGCCGCCGAGCCCGTCGACCACGCGGTCGCGGAACGGCACGTCGGCGGCATCGCGCACAGCGTAGTGCAGTGTCGTCTCCCAGTGGATCGCGCGGTAGGCCTCGATCATGCTCAGAAAGGCCGTGACTGCATTGCAACACCTGGGTTAGCGTACGTCTTGTTCTCGTCCATTCAGGCAGAGTAGACGCGGTGAGTTATAAGGGATATTTTCGGGGCCTAACGTAAACTCTTAGAAGACTCCCTTGGGGGATTTCTGTCCGTGAACTGGGTAGGAACTATGGGGGAGGGGATATGGCAACTGCAGAGACCGCTTACTCCCGATACCGCCCACGACGAACACGTGGCAGCTGGCGGCGACCGCAGGCTTCACATCGGTCCTGATGCGGCCGATCTGCAGCACGTCGCCGGCTTGCGCGGTGCGGTGCAAGTACGCTGAGCCGCCGCGGCCGCGGCCGGGGTCCGCGAGCGCGACGCCCAGCTCAAAGCGGTCCGCGCTGCTGCCGGAGACGATCGAGTAGGTGCGCACGAGGCCGCCGGGGAGCCGGAGGCGGGTGTGTGCGCCCATCAGCGCCGCCCAGCCCCCATCCCCGGCCTCCTGCGGGAGGTCTACTGCCTCGAGCACGAATGAGGCGATCCGGGGGGTCTGCGTCTTCTTCTCCACGACCCTGTAGTCCCGCCACTTCTCCACCGCCGCTGCCGTGCCGTCCTCTTCTGAGGCGGCGGCGCCGCCGCCTGAGGCTACTGCCCGCTTCTGCCTGGCCTTGAACTGGGCGACGCGCTTGAGGAACGCTCCCCTCGCTTCGTCGCCCATGGCCTCGATCTTGGAGAGCTCCTCGTTCATGACCGCGTCGTCTTGGTTGCGGTGTAGGTACTCTTGCACCCTCTCGATAGTCCATTGGGGCCATTTGCGCTCCACCAGTCGGATTTCATCGCCAGCCTGTTCTCGTTTAGAACTGGGAAGCTCATGAAAATGTCATATCTAGACATGATACGAGCGCATATTTGTGGCGTGCGCTCGGGAGAACGGCACTAGTCCAGTAGACGTAATGAAGCCACCGCGTACCTAGTTGTGCAACAAAAAGAATCGGTTAGACCAACCTGTATTGTGCCCTCATGCAACACGCGATAGTACCAGCCGGTCCGGCTCAGCTTATACGTATTGGGCGCGAAGTTCTTCAGCTGAAACCGATGATTCAGCTTGAAGCAAGGCTGCCTCGGCAGGCTGACCTGAAGAAGTACCCCGTCATCGCCAACCGAGACGATATCCCCTATGCAGACGTTGCGCTCGTTCATGCACGCCGTCACCAGGTTCTCCCCGAAGCCTCCGGGCCGGAACCGCGATGCGGCCGCGGGGAACTCGGCGCGCCAACTGGGGTAGTGGGAGGAGCAGTCTGCCCGCCAGTCAGAGGACGAGGACCGCACGCCGGATGACTCGTGACTCACAGCCGTGGATGGCCTTGTCCTTCCCACCGTGAAAGGTGGGGTCGTGCTCGTCGTCCTCGAGGCCCAAGAACGACACGGGGATGCGCCCGGCGCGCTCCCTCTTGTCGATCCCGCTCTCGATCGTGAGGCCCGGCATCGTCTTCATCTTGCTGGTCCGGACCTCGAGGACGGTGTCCCGCTCGAAGGGCGCGAAAAGGTCGATATGTGCGGCCGGCGCCATTGTTTCCGCTTTGCCCCAACTAGACCAGAAATGGTCCTAAGCTAAGGATCTAGAAGGTTTCGAGATGTTGAGTTGTTATGGGGGGCTCACTCAAGGCAGACATCGGGAAAAAAGCGGAGAGATAAGAATTAGATCTTTTGTTCTCGGATGTAATATAAAAACCGTCCCAGAATCAATCTGATTGGCTATTCAGAAAGGTAAGGGTCCACCAAGCCTTCGCCCCCTATTCACCAAGTATAATTGAACATCACGCCGAGAACCGCGCCCTATACAAGGCATGCTACAAGCCGACGTCAATGTACTGTCGGGGTCGGTCAATGTATTCTCATCGGAGAGAAACATACTTGGGCTATCAATTCTAGAGTACCTTGAGTGGCTGCTGTTCCAGCATCTGTATGCTAGCTTCTTCTCAGAGCCTACGCCCAACAGCTTCTGATACAGAATCCAGAAATGCAACACGGTTCTCCGACCGACTCTGTACCTGGGCCTTAACCTTTCGGGCTCCCATCAGCCGAATCTACCGGCGCGCCCTATTCAAGAGTTTCGGATGGCAACTAGCTAGTTGATGAGTGGGTTGACAATCGAAGCGGTAGAGCAGTGGTTACCATTGATAAGGAAGTACGCAACAAAGTTCCCACAGCTTACGTAGATGTCCATAAAAGCTCAGACGCGGAGGGCATCTCCATTTGTCTATGTTGCAGTGCTAGCGACTGATTACGTCCCTCCAATGCAAGTGGCTGACACAAAAATTGGCGCACTAGGAGGCTGTGGGACGTAATTCGGCTTGATCCGGTGAAAGGTCCGCTGAGGTCCAAGCATTCTCTTCAATCATGAGATGACTCTTTTATACAGTCGTACCCTCGGTGAAGGCTGGTATTCAAGGGGCCGAGGTGTCGGCGACGAAGGTGGATTTGATCAGTAATCCCGCCTAAAACAGGAGCTAGTCCATTGGCAGCCCTTGACTTGGCGCCGAGATCTTTTGTCCCTTCAAGCATCAATCACATGTGCCCGTTTGAATAAACCCCGGGCTTGATTGGTTTCAGCAGGCCGTAGGCACGGCGAATGCCGTTCACTACCCCAGTGCCCGATGGTCATCGCTGTCAGGCACTAACCACCAATGGAAAGCCTCGTCACTACTCAGGGGCAACAAAACCGTTCTGGGACCAGAGTATTAAAGAGACAGTTGTCACGTCTCTAAATATGCCGGGAACTACACAGTCCTTTGCTCTTCACAGCTCTTAGTAATCATCTCGCGATATTTTGCTCGTAAAAATGGTTAACCTCCGATCTTCCGTCGTCGCCTCTCTGGCGTCTTCCTCTTTGTTAGGCGCCGTCCTCGCGCATCCCGGCGAGGATCATTCCCCCGAGGAGATCAAGCGCGAGGCAGCTCGGCACAGCCAGGCGCAAACGAAAGCTCACAGAAGCCTGGGACAGTGCGCAACCTCTCCCCAGGCACTTGCGCTGAAGGCGCGCAGCATAACCCGTCGTGCTGCTACAGCTCATGCCCTGCGCGCCGCGCGGGGTCTGCCAGATGGTGAGTTCGCCCGACTCCGCGTCGGAACATGACCGTGCTCCCGCCATGTACGTGCGCTAACCCGCACCCCAGGCCCCGTGATATCCAAGCACAAGCGCGACGAGGAATCTCTCGCGAACTGGTCCGAGCTATCGCACGACCGCAGCGACGAGGAATACACCTTGGACACGCCCATGGGCACGCTCTTCGGCTCTAACGCGACCTGCGCGCTGGTGCCCGAGAGCACCCTCGGGCCGTACTGGGTCTCCGGCGAGCGGGTGCGAAGCAACATCGCCGATGGCGAGCCCGGGGTGCCCATGTACCTGGACCTGCAGTTCGTCGACACGGCGACGTGCGAGCCGATCCCGGACCTGCTCGTTGACCTGTGGCACAGCAACGCGACGGGCACGTACTCGGGCGTGGGCCAGCCGGATCTGCCGGGCCTCCCGGCTCAGGGGGGCCTCGAGACGACGTTCGGGCGCGGCGTGCAGGTTACGGACTCGGACGGCGTCGCGGCCTTCAGCAGCATCTTCCCGGGCCACTACTACATGCGGACGCCGCACGTGCATATGATGACCACCGAGGACGCAACGAGGCTTCCTAACGGAACATATTCGTATAGCGGAGGCGCCACAACTCACATCGGGCAGCTGTACTTCGACCAGGACCTCATCGACGCTGTCGTGCGGACGAGGCCGTACGACACGAACAGCAACGAGCTGACGTCCAACTCCGAGGACACGATAATCGCGTCCTCGGCCACCGAAACCGCGGACCCCTTCCTCGACTACGTGCGCCTAGGCGAGGACCTGACCGACGGCTTGCTCCTGTGGGCCACGGTCGGCGTGGACCGGACGGCGGATTACAGCGAGCAGGCACAACCCGTAGCGCACTACCCCGGTAGTGGCGATGATGAGAATGACACCGAGGACAGCGAAGGGGCCGGCGAGAGTCCTTCGACCAACGCCGGCCCCCAAGAGCAGCCGGCCGAGACCACCCCTTCGTCAGGCGCTAACCGATTGGGGATGCTCTTTTAACTTGGGCCAAGATATAAGAGAGAGAGATTACCCATGGGGATGGACGCATGCGTGCGAAAATATAGCAGAGAAACATACTAAAATTTGAGTTTGACTTCACCTCAGGCAGAGCTTACATTCGTAAATATACATTTGATACACCCAGTCGGAGATCTTCGTGTGCACAATCGATCTGCGACCCTCTTCGTGGAACCTTGAAACGGAAGCCAATCGTGCCATGGATTCGTGCTGGGCTGTGTACCTTGATAAGGTGGGTATGCCATTCTTCAATGGGGTCATTCTATAACTAGATAATTCCTGGAAGGAAAGAAGTGGAAGACGATAATGGACTGTATGTATCCAGTCTAGACCGAAATAATGAATTTGTAGGCTGTCTTACATCGTTGAGGTGCGAACTTTCCCTGGTATGCTCGAGAGTAGTCGGGGCATGACTGTTTTCGTGTTGGGGGGATGCCGTGACCCTTCCCTCTATCTCGTGAGCATGACTTTAATCAACAATTCTCAGCTGATGCATGTTACGTCGAATCGAGCTCCATTCCCAAACCAATGTCTCACGTCCGGCAAGCAACGTCTTCCTCAGATCCCCACTTGAAGCGAAGATTCTAACGAAAACGAAGAGAGCACGCATTGGAGTTCCAAAGATTGGGCCGCGCCACCGCAGTGTGCCCACTGGCAGCCGAGTAGCCAGTTGTCTCGAGATATTCCTGAGCACCGAGAGACCCGACCGTAGCGATAGCAGCGTCACTGGCACTACCACTACCATCATGAGAGAGAGGAGACGGGAAGAAAGAGACAAAGTAGATGGGCAGTCCGCGTCTTAAATAAGATAAAGGACCAATGGAAATAATCAACTGACAACGAACGGCAGGCAGAACTGGAGACGGGCATGCTGAATGCGAGTTTCGCTTATATGGTCTTCTAACTCTTAGCTCTATCTATGCCGGTACGTGCATATAGTGACTTACACTAGATTGCAAAAGACGAGAGACTGGCACCCATTTAACAATATATGGTGTGATATATGGCGTGAGAATCTCTGGGTCTTATTGAAGTGACGCGTTGAAATCCCAATAGGTCAAGGCTATTACTTAAAATGACCTGAACATATGTTGATTGTTCGCTATGCACTTTTGATATCTTCCGGTGTATATAGGGATAGCCTCACCGTGTGCGGCTGAAAAGGGGGACGTTGTCAGGTGCACAAGACTCCGCGTCCAGCCACAGAGACGGTAACTGACCCACATTGCTGGCCCAAAACGGGACCAAGACGACGACCTTTTTGTCTGGTCCTCCTTAGGCCGATAGCGATATGGAGTGCCTTCCCTTCTAAGAATATTGTGCCCTTCGGGAAAAGGAGACTAGAGATTCAGATCGGCCCTATTCTTACTTAGATGATGATCATTTCTCTATTGGGCTGTAGATGCGAAATTGTTGGAACAGCAGTCCCTTTCATCAAAAGAGCCATCTATCAGGCGACAGAAATCTGGAGTAAGCTACCACCGGCATGCTACCGTTCGTAGCATACCCATCACATTTCGGGAAGGGGGAGGCAATACTGAAATTTAATATCACTCTTCTTGAAGTCATCAAACCTGTAAGTGACAGACGCCTTTGTTCTATGTAACGGACAGTCCACTTTCGAAATTAAAAAACACCGCGTCTCGCATGGGTATCCCAGAATTATTTAGCAGCACCAAAGATGGTTTCCATGATTATTCCCGTTATTTGGTACGGGTCGGCGTTGGAGGCCGGACGTCGGTCCTCGAAGTACCCATAGCCCTTGGCGGCCGTCTCCCGCGGAATACGGATCGACGAACCACGGTCGGCAACACCGTATGTGAACTTCTCGATGTCTCCGGTCTCGTGTCTACCAGTAAGGCGTTGTTCGTTACCCTCGCCATACACGGCGATGTGTTCCTTATGTCGACCCTCGAGCTTCTTGATAGCGGCCTCGATGTGCTTCATACCACCCTCGGCGCGCATCTCCTTGGTCGAGAAGTTGGAGTGGAGACCGGCTCCGTTCCAGTCTCCCTGAATGGGCTTGGGCTCGACGGAGACCTTCGCACCGAACTCCTCGGAGACCCGGTGAAGAAGGAAACGGGCCATCCACAGGTGATCACCCATCTCGATACCGGTGCAGGGACCAACCTGGAACTCCCACTGGGCGGGCATGACTTCAGCGTTGGTACCAGAGATCTTGACACCGGCGTACAGGCAGGCCTTGTAGTGAGCCTCGACAATATCGCGGCACACAACCTTGCCGGCACCCACACCACAGTAGTAGGGGCCCTGAGGTGCCGGGAAACCGTTCTTGGGCCAGCCATACGGCCTGTCATTCATGTCGAATAGGGTGTACTCCTGCTCCAATCCGAACCACGGCTCGTGCTCGGAGTGGGCCTCCATCAACTTGGCGCATTCGTGACGGTGGTTGGCCTTGTTGGGGGTGCCATCGGCATTCCACGTCTCGCACAGGACAATGACGTTGGGAACACCTCGGAAGGGGTCGGGGAAGACAGCGACGGGCTTCAGGTAGACATCGGAGTTGTCACCAGGGGCTTGGTTGGTGGAGGAACCGTCGAAGTTCCAGACTGGAAGATCCTCGGGCTTGAAACCATCTTTGGGAACTGACGTAATGGTCTAGAAGTTCATGCCATGTTAGCAACTGTTCGCCATGCTTTAGAACATCGCATGCGAAGAGGAACGAGGGTATGACGCCACTTGGCTGGAACCACAAGGGTTATCACTCGTGACCGGGACAGAACCAGGCGACTTGACGCAGGGTCCAAAATGGGGCAGACGTAACAGTGGCATGTGGGTTCGATGACCGAATCCAACTAGCCGACGGTTGCGAAGTGCGCCAAGGAGGCGAAGTCGGAACTCCTATGCTTTCCTCTCCCGTCTGCCCGCGGTTTGTGGGGTCATTGATAGAATCGCCCGTAAATTCCCGGGAGAATTTGCCACGAAGGCGGAGCCAAAGCTAAAATTAGGAAGTCGCTCGTATGCAGCGGCTAGGGCTCCATGCAAGAAGAGGGTACGGGTGCGATACGTGACGGCAACTTATCGAGTAATAGAAACAAAGGTGATTTGGGCGAGATAACCCATAAGGCAAATTTACGTACCTTGCTCTTGGATCGGACACCGCCAACAGCATCGATCCAGACGTACTCCGCCATGGCGGAGCCCTTCTGGTCGAGCTTCATGTACTTCATCAACTACAGGGCGAATGAGTTAGCCAGTGCTGCACCCGGGAACAGGAGGCACCGTTTCCTTCCAGATCAAACTCGTGATCTGTCTGGCCGGGGTGAGGGTCGCATGCTCACGTTCTCAGTATACGAGATAAACTGGTTCTCAGCCTGTGGGAGGATTCTGTTAGCAAATCGTCTCGTGATGGAGAGGGGTAATTGGCTGGAGTTGGCAGTATGGTGGGGTTTCGCGCATCGAACTACTCACCATGGTTGCGGTTTGTAACGTGTGAACTGGTTAAATATGGCTTTTTTTTTCTTAAGGGCAAAAGCGTCACAAATGACAAAGTCGACAATTTCTTTGATCTGATAATAGGAGGGACTGCCTGTGAATGAGTGTATAGGAGAACAAGAAGGGGTTTTCAAGTTTAAGTAGAAGTTTCGACAATGGGCGGCGGGTGAGGCTTTTTATGTGGATTGGCCTTATCAGCTTGACCGGGCAGTGCCTCGTAACTGGTTGAATTCCCGAAACAGCCGAGAGGCACCGCAGACCGCAAGCTAATTGAACCTTGGGTAGGTACCCAAACGATAAGAGCTTCCAGGCAGGTTTCCAGGCCAAGTTAACGGTACCTATTACTGGAAAATGGGTGTGTGTCGTCTGGTCAAGGCACTGCTGAGGATGATGCATGTGGCATGTACATGCCTACATGTAGTTGCAAGGATCACGGTCCCAGGAAGTCTTCATAGTGGGGTTGGCATCGGGATAGCTAGGCTGTTTGGACCCTGCTGCCCCCCTCGCCTTCTCTATAGGGTGGCACACGAGTGGGCAAAAGGGTGGGATCACTCAACTTGTGGCGGCAGCGGCGGGGTCATTGGGTATCGTACCAATCAATCACGGTCACTTTGGCTGGCAGTATTGATACTCCTGGTACATATCTTACGTACGTCCGTATATGTATGCCAGAAGATATTTTCTACTTGTAGTAACCTTCCGGTCAGAGAATACATGTGTATCGCGTGCGTCGCCATTTCAAGCGGTCTGGATGTCCTTCATTCTAGAATCCTAATGGAACCCTCATCCGGGGCCAAGTACCTGCGCACAGCTTTATTGCATCTTGGCTCTTTCACGGATTCGCCAATTGGAAATACCGACTTCCATATTGATTGGGTTTCTCGCCCTGGGTCTAATGTGTCGAGACTCAAGAGGTATTCCACTGTTGAAGCGGAGCGGGTCCTCTTGGACCCTGTTGATGATACCCGCCGAACATGGTGACGCGGTACTCGTTTTGATCACCAAAACGAGATCGCATCTCACAAACTCCCGCTCATGTTACATCACATAGTTAACTGCTCTTTTATTATCAGGTCGTAACCCACTAACCAAAAAAGTGTGTCAATTATATTTGATCACAACCTGTTAATACGTCTCGAATATCCCTTTGCTCTGTGGTGCCATCAGATTACGTTACCCATCACTTCGCGTACGCAGGACTATTGGATTCCTTCCACTTAGACTTACCTAGGTAGCTGCCGACGTAGTACCTATGGCTTACAATTTACTTGATAAGCAATTATAATCGTTAGCATGGTATAAAGTTCAAAATATTACTATCATTGATCGGAATGAGCGGTTTCCAATATGCTTGCATTTTCAAGGACACCTAATGTCCGTCCATCACCCAGCCTCCTGGGGTTACTCTACCAAGGGACATTAACGGAAATAACAGCCACTATTGTGCTTGTGGTGAGTATAGGTAATCGAGACATTTTCCCAAACGCCAGCAATTTGGACGGCTACGGGAACCCAGTCGACATCCGAACTTCGGGCATTATAATCATTAGCCCTGGGGCTAGGCCAAAGCCGCCGACGATCGTCCACCATGGCGGGGGTATTATGTGGGGGACCGGTGCAGCGGGTTGAAACCATGCTACGTATATTCTTCCGCGTCAATAGAAAACCGGAAGAATGTGATTCGTACCATGACATCTATAATCCTGTCATGAATTCGACCTTCGCCCAGCCCAATCCCGCATCTCTCCATGCAAGGGCAAGCGGCGCATAGCTTGCAGATCGACTGGGCTTTCCCCAGGGTTAACAGAAATTCAGTCCGAGCTAACGGGAAGAAATTGATTCTTCCCCCTTGAGCCAGTGAGATCAACCCCAATTTTTTTCTTCATATGCAAGGCAGAGGGGAAGAGAGAGACTCAGAGAGGCCAATAAATCTTTTGAATAGCTCAGGCTAATTTGACAAGAATGTAGGGAAGAGGACGTGCTCGCAAAAGGATTCCTTCCCCCTTGTGCGCTCCTCGAGTTCAACCCTGCTTTCCTAGTAACTGGGTGAATATCGCGCAAAACTTGCTTGACATTCGGATGTTGGATGGCCTGGCTGAAGCTCTTTCTGATGTTCACCTATGTCAAGCATCCTCTGTATCAGATGCAACAAGGCGGCTCCAGAACCCACCTTGTCCACCCACGAGCTTCAGGGGTGCCTGGCACCGCTGCAAACATGTAGGTAATATGTACAAATATCTATTATGGCGTATATTGTCCCAACCCAACCACAGCCTTGTCCCCGATCCCGGCTTGTCGATATCTCTCTCACGTTAACACGGGACCCCAAATTCCCCGGAGCTGAGCGAGCTGAAGAAACCATGTGGCAATGCCATGCAGAACCGACTGATGCGGCGCTCAACCATAGCGCAAACTAAGTGGCTACCTTATCACTACAAGCTGATTGGTTGTTGAGACATGTTTTATACGACTCCAATTACCTACCCAGGCCGTGATCAAAAGAATTGACACACTCTCTTAGGGCCCACTGACCAAAAGTGTGTCCCTTATTTGGATCACGACCTGTGCCACCGTCGCATTTTCAGGAGTTGGGGGTTGCAATTGCGTCCCCACTGGGTTTTCTCCAAGACTTCTAGGCCAAAGCCCAAATTATACAATACTACCAACACCCACGTCTTTAAACAATTCCGCGCAGAAGTAAAATTGCTCACCAGCCATGGATCGGAACTCAGGTAACATTTTGCCGGATGGCCGAGTTAGCGGAGCTTCTCACTTCGGTGCTACTTCCATAGCAGCCATCCGAATATGCGTCAATATCAACATGGTTAGGTATACCATGTTGATCCCTGAAACTCCGCCAGCTTCACTTTGGAATGAGGTGAATTGATTGTCAACCTCTGCCCATTAATGAATAGATGGGTTGAACGTCGGAATCATGAAGTTGCAACTGCGCAGATCTTCCAATGATTACCCTGGTAGGTAGTGTGTGGGCATCGATAGATCATCTAACCTACAACACCCTTCTACAGATGCCTAAGCAAACAGTTGATCATCATTTGCAATTAGTACGCCCGGCCAGGCGACCATACGAGCAGTTCTAATGCACCACACGGATGGCAGAGGTCCAGTCGACGGCCAAAGGCTCACACGCCTTCAATGACGCGCCAGGTGGTCAAGTAATCGCGAGATGATATGGGGGTCCCGAGTCAAAAAGCTCGAAGGAGGGATTGACGACCTTTATCACATGCAAACAATTGTACGGCCAGGGTACGTAGGTACCTAATTTGTCATAGTCTCGCGAGGAAAGTGCGTGTATGGCTAAACGAAGAGAAGGGAAGGAGCATTTGGCGCTGGTACCGACAAGCCGGCGCGAGCTGGCGGCGCCCGATTTCCTGAAGACATGCTCCGGTTCTTTATTTCTCTACTAGGATCCAGCGTCAAATTCTCTTTCGCCTTTCTCGTACTCATCATATTAATATCAGCATTTATATAAGCCTCTATATTTGAATTCAGGAGGCGCTGATGTGACCAACGACTTCGTCTGTCATGAATTGGACGGAAGGCAACTTAGCTCGTGGTAGGCAGCGAAACCAGCTCTTAGTGCGACAAAAGCAGCACTTCGCGAAGGTTCGCAATAGCCTGTTCAATAACGGCGCGAAGCAGAGTCCCATTACCATATCTTTTCTGGGCAGCGAAGATACTGGGCAACTGCAGCGTCAACCAAGGCCGTCTAAGGCCCCTCATGGGCGATATTCAAGTCCTTCGCGACATTCCCATCGTAGCAAGCAGTCGAAGGAGAAATATCAGCTTAAAGAGCACGTTCGCGGTCCTGGGACTAACCATAGAGACGAGCAGCTCTTGTCGGAAACACCTGTGCTTATAGGAGAGAAGAAGCGGCAACAGGACTCTCAGGATACTGGTGAAGACGATGCCCCTTCTACGATCCTTCACGAAAAGAAACGCAGATTGCTCCAGAAAGCGGACTGGGTAGGATTGAACATACGGCAACCTCTTGATATCGTCTTTCCCCGTCATCCTAGTCGCAACGACAATTCTCGGTGGAGCAAGACCGTTCATCGTCATACAACAAAGACGAGCAAACTCCGGCATTTGGTTGATGCAGGTCGTAAGGATGGCACTTTGAATAGAGACTATTGTAAGTCCAATTCAGCTATTCAGCATGGACAGCACGCACCCCTAAGGATCCGGATCGGAAGTCAAGAAATCCAACCAAGTGCAGCGACCATGTCTCAGGGGAGCAGAAAACGATACAGTTTAGTGCCAAGAGCTCTGAATAGTTCTTCGGCCCAGCTTTCTAGTCCAGTCCCGAGCCAGGCTCGTCATCTGTATGTGCCGCAAAGCTCGAGTAAGGACAGAAGAATCGAGAATATGTCCAGCTTACCGCTTTCAAACGGTCCTCCGCTTGGAGACAGGAAGCAGGATCCCAATGTTACGCTCCCTCCGGCAATAACCCCTATACCGGGTGAAGCGTACCCGCCACAAGTCGTCTGTTCTTCATCTGTCATTCATGAGCCTGTCCCTCGCCGAGCTGGCCGTTTTAGAGTCCTTCAATGGTCTCCATCCAAATCAGAAAGCCCAGACAGTCTTCAAGTGCATGTTGGACGACCTGCACGCGCGATGCCGCCATCACAGAGAGCAGACCACGAGACATGGAAAGATTTCCTTGCGTCGCCTGATAAGGGCAGCGATTCCTTAACCCAGGCTTCTTCGCATGGCGCTTCTCTGATTCGATTATCAGTCAGTCCTGGGGTCAGTGCATTGCCATCGCACCTAGATGTAGAGCTACCTTCCCTAGACGCCATGCTCGAACAAAGTTCCCCTAAGTCAGCCTCAATGGCCGTGGAATCTCATCCTGTCGGAAAATCAGCTTCGTTTTCCCGTCCTACGGAGAAGCAGCGCTTGGATGACTCTCGAACCAGTTCCTATTCGGATGCTTGCTCAACTGGTGGCGAGGCGAAGTTGAACGAGGAACCAACGAGGCAGGAAAGTGTGAACTCTTCTCAACAGATCCGCCCTGTTCAAGGTTCCCGAACTCGAACTCTTAATGAGGAAGAACAGGAAGATCAGGCATGGATGAAATTTGTCTTCGACACCGATAACGATGAATTACAACAGAGAGCATTCGATGAAGCAGCACGTCAGGTTGCGCAGGAGCTGAAGCCTTCTGATTCTTCTCTCAATACCGATGAAATCACTTCTACCGGCAATGGTTTTCAAGATCTTGAGACTGTCGTAACATGCGGAACAGTTCGTTCAGCCACCGAAAAGCAAAATTCACCTGCGAACCTATCGCCAAAAACTTCGAGCGAGAGCCATATGGCAACTCAAGGCACTCTCCCGTCAAGTTCGAGCAATGGACCCAGCGCCGGGACCGAAAATGCTACCTGGGTACGGTCTCCTAACCAACGCACAACAGAACATGGATTCCGGTTCACAGCTCCGAAGACTTTCGTCCGAAAGTACTCTAGCTCAAGAGACCCAATGGAGACACAGGTGCCCCTTTTCCAAAACGCGAAGACTGTCCGAACAAAAGGCAGAGGAAGACCCAAGGAAAAGCGTCGGATGGCAGACTCAATATACGGGGTCTGCCGGACTTTGACGATGACCCGATTGAAGGGTCCGATGAGGGATGGAAAAGCATGAATGCACCTAGCAGGTTCTAGGCTTGAAGCGGACTAACGGCCGCATCGAATTAGGGAACAGGGGTAAAGTGCTGGAGAATTGGCTACTTTGCTTGGATCCCGTGGCATCATTTCAGTACCAGATTCTGGACACATAGCTCGGGTTTAGAGACTGTTGCCGTCCCCTTTACTGGATTTTCCCCTCCAATGTTGAAGAGGGCTATGAGACAAGCAGAGCAGAGAACTATGGAGGAGCGCAACGAATTGCTATAAAGAACACCAGGCTGGTCTAATGAAGTACTGGCGGGTTGTAATAAATTCATACGCCTATTCGATGGTTCCGTACTCGCTACTTTCTCTGAGATTGTGAATACTGCTTTAAGTATCACAGCCGCAGCTATCACGTACTTTAGCTCCTCATCCTCATTCTAATATGCTAGGAATGGTTGGTTCTTTTCCTGTATTTGAGCATAAATAGCTCAATAAGGGTTACTGCCAGGGAATCGTACAGAGCCGTGCCCAAAAGTCTCTAGTATGAACTACTCGGCAGATCATACACCGTCGAGTCTGATAGGGCCGTGCCAGCCGACTCCTATGCCGCTTTCGCCCAACCCTCCAACCGACTGTCCAGCAGCGCCAGCTTCTCCTCCCTCCAATACAGCATGGCAGCCAGGGCAGCTCCCGGGCCCAGCGCGACGGCGCCCGCGCACACAAGCGCCAGGGCCGGCACCGGCGCCACGACGTCCCCCACGCCGAGCAGGCGCCGCAGGTCACAAACCTCGTGGAGGCACCAGACGAGGACCGAGCCGAAGATGCCATACAGGTCCCACTGGAAGACCCAGTGCATTGCCTGACCGGAGCCGAGCATCCGGCGCTCCCGGCTCGGCAGGAACACGTGACAGAGGCCGAGCTGCGGGCTCGTGGACGTCAGGATCGCGCCCGTCGTGGCGATGTGGTCGAGCGCCGCCGTGACGAAGAGGACCCGGTACAGGCGTCTAAGGTATTTCATGTCTCCCGATTCCGAACCCGGCGCGGGCATGCGGGGGCTGGCTGGAGGCGAGGAGGGGAGTAGAGCCGAGAACAGGAAGACAAGGGGGTTTACTACTATCGGCGCGAACTGCCAGAACGCGATCACGTACTGCGTGGTCGCGGTGTCTGCGTACGGGACGTACATCGCGAGGGTCGGGATGATGTAGCCCAGCACTATTGCCGGCACCAGCGCCTTCGCGCGAGACGAGGGGACATCCCTGCCCTCGAGGAAGTACGCCTTCCTCGCCGAGGTGAGGGTATATGCGACCAGCCAAAGCGGACAGATGACGGCGCCGCCGAGGAGCTGGTAGAAGAACGCGAACGTGGAGGCGCTACCCCATTAGATCAGCATAGGTTACAGACCGGCCCATATAAGTACCATTCATCGGCTTCCCGCGGAAGGCCACCGCCACTCGCGTATTACCTACGCAGAGCCCCGAAAATCTCTTCTAACGGCGGCGAAAGAAAAGTAAATACCCACAAGCTCAGGACTCCCCGCCGGTTCTTGACGCGCGAGGCCTCGACGGCCAGGAGACCGATCACGGTGCCGAACTGGAGGAGCAGATAGCTCTGCTGGAGCCTTATGCCGCCGTCAGCGCCTGCGACGCCCGGGAGAAAGGCCGCCACGATGCCCGTCAGCATCCAGTCGACCGCCCAGATCCCCGTATACCTCGTCTCCAGGGGCGTGCCGTCGGGGAGGGCCCGCGCGTACACCTCCGCGTAGTACGCGGCGAACGCGCCCTCGGACGTCGGCTCCAGCCTCATGAGCCGAAGGGAGACTGCCGAGATAGCGAGGAAGGAGAGCGCGAATAGGGAAGTGGTAAGCCTCGGGCGGCTGGTGGCCGCCGGGGAATCATCTCCGTTTGCTACCATTTCGAGCTGTTTGCTCCTGCTATGTTTTGTGGCTCCAGAACTTGAGTCGCAAAAGAGACATTCACCAGTAGGTCTAGTCTCCGGTCATATACCCGGCTCCTATTATCTCGGAGTTGGACTCGGACACTTAGAGTAAGGCAACACGCTACTCACCCACGGGTTTTGACCCGCGCTCCCGTAGGTGACCCTTGGATCTATCTAACCCTTTTTCTGTACAACGTGCCACGCATTACTTGAGCTTTCTTTCACCAATAGGTCGGGGGATCTTCCCATGGGTGCCTAATTATGGGGCCACCAACGAGGGACCCGTTCATCCACCCGCTGCCGTCTCTCTGCCGCATAAGCTGATGTCTTCTACTTAAGAGGTTATCTAGGCCCATTCACCGCGAGCGGGCGTGTAGATTATGCTCTGGGAACGCGTCTCTGCTTTACGCCACGTTACGGTTATTCAAAGCATGCTGCGCTCACCCGTTTCTCTGCTACGCGGCCAAGTCGCGCGTAACCAGCCGTAACGAATGGCAAATAATGATGGCCCCGCCTAGACAAGCACCCAACAATCTGGTATTTGCACAATGGCCGCCCTACGTCGCGGGCTGACTTAGATCTGCTTCCTATGCGACCGCGACGTACACTGATAGCCTTTGCTCGATTTGCGGCTAATGTCTACGTAGGGCATGGCGTCCCAAGTGCCTGAGTGATAGAGTTGAACAGCCGCTCAGAAGGCTGAGCGGGTAGAAGAAAACCGTGTCATTACATGTTTAGCATTATAGGTCCCGAGATCTATTGTATAAGGCACGGTTATGCAAAAGAGTGAGATAAAGTTCTCATCAACTCTGGTGACAGCGCTTCTGTATTTCGCTGAACATAAACCCCTAGTTGTCGTGAGACTGGGGTGTAATGACCGCCTTTTCAAAAGGAGTTTACGAGGCGTTGACATGTGCTCAACGGATTAACTTCTTAGCACTTATACAGAACTTATAGCAAAACTTCCTATGAACTGCGCAAGAGCTAATTAGGAGGGTAGTGTCGCGCACGGCTGTACCAAAAGACTAATTAAGTGCAAAATCTTAGTTTGCTTTAGCTGAAAAGGTAGCATTCTACAGGGCTGCGAACATCATCTTGGAAGAGACTTGGCTATGGCATCTTGGGGGCAAGCTACTCGTCAGGGCAACGCCAGCTTGTTGAAGAAGACAAGTAGTAGATAAAAGCATACCTACCCTTTGAGTGAACCGTGACGATGGTCAATCTAAAAACTGGATGTTGATGAACGGCGAACTGTTTCAGGGGGATCACCGAGCTCATATGTCGGTAAGCTTTTAATCCCGAGCTCCACAAGCTGAGAATTAGATGGCTTATAATTGGCTATAGGTGAGTTCTTACTAATTTAGATAGTGCCGGCCCCCGATCTTAAACAAGCAGGTGTCCACGTTTAGCACGAGCTCTGTGCTGTGTGTACATAAATTATACGAGTGTTCCCCATACATTTTTGGCGGGTCAACCGAGGAATACACAAGTTCTGTGCGAGGGGCATTTTTTGTGGAGCGGTATTAGCTGACATGTTGGGGAAACATAGGTGAATTTCCGATATACTGGTTATTGTGTTTATGTATTAGTTTTGTAACTCCTGAATATTTTAGACCATGATTCTCCAAGGACAGCAAATCAAGTATTTTATGCATATTTGATGAGGACGGAATACATCCATTTTATGCTGTACATAATTTAGTAAGGACTTACTAAGTTAATAATATGTCATCACCTTTTTATATACAAAATCGGGTATGGCTAAGGAGCTTTCCGTCGAACCGTCCGTGCTTCGAATGATGTCTTGGGATCTGGGGTTTAATTTGATGGGGTAGGGGGCCTTTTGTGGGCTTTATATGGGTAAATCCTCGTGTAATCAACTTTTCCTTTGGGCTGACCAACATATGAGGTTGCTGTGTGTATTTTCAGGGTCAACCGGATACTATTATGGGAGGACGTTGAGCAACGCAATCACTCGGCAAGGCCAACACGTTGCTGTGTTGTTACACTGGAGTGTAAGGTAAGCATTACCTATATAATAATGTAGAAACGCCAGCACCGTTTGGTGCGCTTAACGTGCTTGCGCCCTGGAAGGGGCCTCGATCATGCTTACCGAGGTAGAGATGGGGGGGGGGGGGGGGGGGGGGGGGGGGGGGGGGGGGGGGGGGGGGGGGGGGGGGGGGAGGC
>QJNU01000430.1:0-29962 GCA_004154915.1 Monosporascus ibericus | reverse complement strand
TGGTTCCCCCCCCCCCCCAAAATACGACGCTGCTATGCAATATCTGCCGGCCTTCAGTAAATGCCGGTAATTGCTAAATTTGGCAGGACCCTTGTTAATAGTGGCGGTCGTGGACCAAGGAGTCGCCTCGGCACGGGCTAGCGAAAGTCATGCTTGGCTGAGCTGCCCCATAAGAGCTTGCCGATTTCCATTATTCCTTTCGATAATCGATGCGTTTCAATTCTTCCTCGCGCGAAAATCGCTGAGATCTCCCTCTCGGTCGCTCATTTGAGAAATATTAGCCAAAAATGCGTGCTGTTACCTTCCTGTCGCTCATTGCGACAGTAGTAGCGTTGCCTCAGGGACCTGCCGTTACCCCCTTTTCCGTGAAGCCATGGGTCGCGCCCGGTCCATCTGACTCGCGCAGCCCTTGCCCGATGTTGAACACGCTGGCAAACCACGACTACCTGTAAGGACGAACCATGACTTCCGCTCCATTTATATAGCTTGGAAAAAAGAAAACTAACAGAAGCCTGCCGTACAAAAGCCCCCACGACGGCCGGAACCTGACGATCCAGGACTTTGGGGCCGCCCTCCATGAGGGACTGAACTTCCACGCCAGCTTCGGCATGAGCCTCGCGGCCCAGGCCTTCCAGCTCCTCGGCATGGGCAGCATCGACCTGGTGGACCTCAACACGCCGGAGGTGACGGAGCACCGGGCGTCGCTGACGCGCAACGACCACTCCTCGGGCGACAGCCTGCGCCTCGACCCCGAGCGGCTGGAGGCCCTGCTCGCCGACAGCGACACCAACTACCTGGATGTGGCGTCGATGGCGCGGTCCCGCGTCCGCGTCGAGGCGCTGTCGGGCCCGCCGCCGCTGTCGGCCCTTACCGAGACCCAGACGGCCGGCGAGGTCGGCCTCATCCTGCTGGCCATGAGCGACGGCCCGATCCCTGAAGGCGCGGGCGTGACGGACCTGGCCGCAGCCTACGACGGCCTGCGGGCGCCCAAGGACCGCGTCGCCGCGTGGCTGGCGAAGGAGGAGCTGCCGGTGGCGCAGGGCTGGAGGCCGGCACCGCGCGAGATGACTCTCGCGGACCTATCGCCCCTGACGTTGTATGTAATAACGGCGAAGGATGTGTTATTGTCAGGTTGAAAACGCTTGGTGCTTCACCGTGGAGGACAGTCGAACGTCTCCTCCTTTAATGCCAGGTTTCGTTATCGCCGTGTAGATACGAGGAAACAGACGGAGGGCGCAAACGTTGTTTCTTAGGATACCCCAGTGAAGTTTACGATGGATCATGACGAGGGCAGCTAGGGAAGAGCCCGGCGAGTGGAGGAATAATAATGAATATTTAGACATGAGCGAGCATTCCTTGCCTAATTGGATAGGAGCGATCCTGCAGAGTTATCTCGTGCATAACGAGCCGTTTCCCCAACGTAGCAACCTGCTGCATCTTTACTATATACATCGCTCCAAGTCGCCAGTTGCACGTCTCCAGCTTTCCCCTTGTCCAGCAACCGTCCCCTTGCTGTGTGCACCAAAGGAACAGCGAGTTCTCGCTGAAAGAAAGCTGATCAGTTCCTAAGCAGCATAGTCACAGCATCCCGTGTTTTCATGTGTGGTATAATACTACCAAAAGTCACGACCTGGGTTTCTCAATAGCACCTGCGTACATACATGTAACCAAGGACCATTATGTAAGCTTCGGTCCGAGACGCAACCGCGTCCTCTCAGCAAGAGGATCGGCGACGTCATAATACACTGGCCGGCCAGGCCCAATCACACACGGCCGGAATCGACGTTAGGAGGTCGGGATGTGCATGGATGTGTATATAGCACTGAACCTCGACATCGAGTAGTAAAAGCCTGCCTACCTGAGTTGGAAAAACGGCCAATCTGTAGGGTACGGCTTGACGTCGCTATTGGGTGCGGCCGCAAAATTCGGTGCTTGTAATAATGCCCCTTCTAGATTTATCTGGGCGATCGATCGACGGCGACCACGAATCTGTCGTGAAGGGTGCGATGTCTTAGCGTACGGATGAGGCAAGGGTTTATCCGCGATGGTATGACTCAAAGGCGAGAACTAAGTGAAAATGGAATGAATAACAAAACTCCGCCAGCCAGAGATAAGCACAGTCATCTACCTGCCCGGACAGAGTTCCAGGAGACGTATGGAACATACCATTGCCACGGCAAACATACCTCTACGCGGGCGGGGCTAAGAAAGGCATATATCGCATAAACTATTACCTGCGGTGCTCGAAATGGGGCGGGAGAAGCGTTTATAAATTCTCCAAGGCACATGAAGACATGGCTGTCTGTAGCTCGGGTTATGCACATACATAACGCATACAGCCGGCGGCCCATCGGCACGCCCGTAACAAACTGTCATCTCGATCGTCTCTGAAAGTGGAAGAAAACCGAAGGGGGTATCATAGTATCTAAAACCGAGAAAAGGCGCCTGCAAACCAATTCGCCTCTAAAAAGTTGACATCCTGTATCGTCGCGTTCTGTAAGGCCAACAACACCAAAAGTCCACGCGCACCGGACGAGTCGACTTTAGCCAACCTTTACTAAATCGGACCACAAACGCCTGCTGCCATGCGATCATCCCGGAAAAATACAAGTGGAGATGGGATACAAAAGTAGGGGTATCGTGCGCTAAAATTTCTATGTGCCCTTAATCCCTGGTAGGGGGCAGAAAACACAAATTTGTAGGAAAGGCGAAAGAACTGTGGGTAATGACTCGAAGTGAGGGCTCATAGTAGGGGTGTAGTAACAGCCACATGCAGCGGCTCTGCAAAAAGCAGATCAATAAGGAGGCAGATCATGAGACTGGTCGTTGAACAATGACGCTCCCGGTAAGTCGTTGCCGTCGGGATGGCTGGTGTTCTCCTTAGCCTCGATCATGTTTTGCATGTGGGCGATTCGCTGCATCATTGCGATCTGCTGGCGCTTATGAGCCTCGACTTGTTGCCGCAAGTCCGAGTTCTCGTTGCGAAGCCTCTTGACCTCCTCCCGAAGGTCATCATCAGCCTTCCGCTTGTCGCCGGCCCTCTCGGTAGTGGTCACGCTCGCACTGTCATCGATTTCCTCCCCGCCCGCAAGAGATTGTCCACCGCCGCTAGTGTGGACCCTTCTTAGGTGCTCATTGAGGTTCTCCAGCCGGGAGAACCCTTTGCCAGTGTGGCGCTTGCAGTTGATATGCGGACAGTTCAGGGGGTTCTTGGGACCGCCGTGTTGCCCGTGGACCTCGCGCTGGTGGCGTAAGAGACCGCCGGAATACGTAAATCCTGGCAGCTTCTCGCACCCCTCAACTTCGCATCGGTACGGCCGGTCGTGTTTGTCCATGTGCTTGCTACAGAGATTAGCTCCTCGACGCAGTGAAAGCTCGGGTGGTTATGATTACTCACCTCCATTCGCACTTCCTGTTAAAGATCTTGATCTCCTCGCTGCAGTTGGGCCATGTGCACTTGTAAAATTTTCCGTCGTCTGTCTTGGATACTTCGCGGTCGGGTTTAGGTATAGGCTTGCTGCGGGGAGTAGGGGAAGTCTCTGAACCAAACCTGAGACCGTGCGAGGGGAGGGTTGCAGGGGACGCCAATGCCTCAGGCGGAGTAAGGGGCCCGAAGAAGCTTTGCGCCCCTGGAGATGGAGGGAGCAGGGTAGCATCATGCGCCGGGCTATAATTGGCTACCTCAGCAGCAATCTGATCAAGCGCAGACGGGGAAAGTCGAGCTACTTGAGCTTGAACAGACGCAGCATCGCTGGGGTGATGGCCCGCATCAGTGGCAATATTTGGATAGGCATCGGAGTTAAGATGGAAGTCCTTAGGCTCGTAGCTGCTGACAACGCTCATCTTGAATCGGTAAGCTGGAAGCGACAGGTTATAGGGCCGGTTCGCATTGAACACCTGGAGGAAGTCGAGCCGAACCCGCTCGTTGTCTCGGTATCGGTGAGGGAGCGTATAGCGCCGACAAAGGTCGTGCCGGTCACCGACAGGGTTGACCAGACAGAAACCGTAATCGACACCTTTCTTAGTGAAGGCTTCTTGGATTGCGACAATATTCTGGAGCACTTGATTCTCGACTGTAGTTTGCGAAAGGCCGAGATAGTTAGCGGCCTGAAAAATGAAGTTGTAGTATATGTGGGTCTCCAGATCTCAAATGCGGCTCATGCCGGGCCCATGTCCAATTTTAGATTAGGCAGACAAATGCGATGCACGTGTCTATCGAGTCAACATGAAGTGAAGAGTCATATCGGCGTGCCCCCGTACAAGCATCACCTCGACAATGTAATATATTTCATATGAAAATGGGGTGTCCACAAGAACGAAGATATGAAGGGTATGGAACAACTTACATCGGCTAAAATCACAAGGAGGCCAGACCTCAACAGCATAGGTCCAAAGGGAGTCGTCGATGTCGGCTGCTTGTTGCTGCAGTACCCGTTGGGGCACTATCAACTTATATTAGCCATCATCTCGAGACTAGTGCCCGAGTGAGTAATGGTTCGCCCCGCGTGATGTATGGTGAGGATTGGGGGCCTATCGGGCAGCGTTGACTCACCTGATCCTTGGTTGCCCAGTCCATAGTGGCGGACTCCATAGTAATATTTAATGTCGCTATGTAGTGGACTGGGCGGAGCGATCATCGATTGAGGAGTGGGCGGAGGGACCATCGATTCAGGAGTGGGCCGAAGAATCATCGACTCAGGAGTGTGCTGGGGCATCATTGGCTGAGGAATGAAGGCGTCTTGCTGTTGGAAAGGTGAGACAGCTGTGACCTCCATAGTACCCAATGGTATTCCGTAGCCGTCTTGGTTGAGGAGCCAAGGGTCTATTGGCTGATCAAAATCCTCCTGTGGCTGATGTTCTGCTGCCTGCTCAGGCTGGGGAAACATCAACCCATCAAACTGGTGCGTATGGCAGTCGTATTGCGGGTAGTTTGACATGGCAGGCTATATTTCATTCAGGCAGTCAGATGTCTGATTATTATCGACATCAAGGGCATACATACCGAGTACGATCGATAGACGGTGTAGTCCTATGTTTGGGTCTGGAAGTTGTGGAAGACTTGCGAGAGTAGAGAATGGAAAGTTTCTGAGAGTGGTCGAGTATCGATGCTGAGTCCATGTGGTCCGGCTTGAAGAAACCCGAGTTCAGAAGCGCTGACAGTGCACATACATGGCGTTGCCCCAGGGATCCAAATGGCACCTCTAAATATTTTCCGACCGCAGGATGGTTAGGACATCGCCTAGTTTATAGGGTAGCTTGTAAGGCTTTGGGAAATTTCTGCCCAAATAGGGCAGAATAAATAGCAACAATCCAGGAATTTCTGTCTTTCAGTCCCTAGAAGTAGATTCTCAAGACTGAAGGCCCTCTTGAGATTTTACCAGCACGCAAGACTCTTGTCCGCGCCCTCATTGTTGAGTTCCGAGTCTTGCAGCAGCGTGCGCTTTCGAGTTTGAGTCGAAACAAACAAATGTTAGACAGGCGTCATCCAGAAGCTTCTTGTCTGGCCACAGATAATGCTTTAGACCCCTTCCCAGGTTGATTAAAGACAGGCAGAGAACGTAGCGGAAGCGGGGCCTTGTGCTCTCCCAAACCCCCTTTTCTCCTGCCTTGCGGCCACCACCAGCAAGACAGGGATTTGCTTAAAGGGGATAACAAATCTAGTCCATCCAAATATCACCACTAAGTTGGGATAATAAGCTTGTGAATGTCGCAAAGGCTTGAGGTCAACTAAGGACTTCTCACTCCATGGTGAAGAGAGAAGTTCGGCATCGCCCTCCATAACGTCCCGGTCGCATCCCTGCTGTGAATGACATTCGAACAGGACATCGGCACCTCGAAAGCTTGCAGGAAACTCGGGTTCACAGGGCACGTGTCTAGCTTGTGCCCAGTAGCTGTGAAGGTGCTGTATTCACTTCCCAGACGTCCAGGAAAGTGCTCTGGAAATATGATGTCATTGTGCCTCTTCGCATTTCCCGTTGAAGTGCTGGTGCTGTTGATGCACCCATCCCCCAAGATTTAGTTCGTGTGCATTCCGATTCTCATTGGGTAGGCAGCCCTCGGCCTCAAGCATTTATATGTCTGAAGACGAAGGAAGAGGTGATAGGCTTCTGCCTTAAGATATCGATTATGATCTTCGTCTTTCGTCCGTCGAAGCTGCCAAATGCTTAAGTTTTTCGATTTAATAAGCGCTGAACAGTATCGTGACTCTGTACGTTAAAAGGAGCCCTGTGCCGGAGCCATTATTTCACGTCTTGAATGGGTGGGCTAAAGCTGTATCAGTCCACTAAGCAGGTCCTCCATGTGTTCGGATAGACCACCATGGTCTATCCCGTTGAGCCATAGTTATAGCAGACGTTGAGTTGTAAGCCATATTGGATTTCTAATGATCTGTGATGCTGCGGCATTGAGAGCCCAAGCATCGGAAGGGATTATGTGACAGCATCATATACTTATTGACAGTAGCAGAGGGCAAGTTTGGGATTGAGCTAAGAGAAATCAAATTTGGTCAAATCATTGTTTATTGAAGGCACTGGTAACTCAATCAAAATAGGGGCAGATGAGGCAAGGCCAACGTGCTCTAATTCTCAACGGCGACGTTAAGCGAACGCATCAATTGCGCATGACACTGGGTGATGGAAGTCTCAGAGGAGTACTAAGTCCACGGGGAAAAAAATAACTGTGATGGAGACACTCTGCGTGAAAGATGATTGCAAGATTTGCTTGCTGTTGCTGCCTGAGGTTGGCAATACGGTACTAGCGTCTTGACTTTGGACCTTATATGGGGATTGCGGCTAATTTAACACAACTTCTCTCTGACCTACATATAAGCAAATGATTTTGTTTATGCAATGATAACTAGGACCACATAAGAACTTTATAGAATTGCGGGCGGGTGACAGAGATTACAACTAAGTACATAAAATAAAATAAAATATATATTAGATTCTGCATTCCATTTGTAGGGGCCTCGTAGATATAGCATAAGTAGTCCCCTAAGTTACTGTAGCAGTGGCCCCGCCAAAAACCCCTCAACCTCCGGGGAAATTTCCCACAGCCTTGGCGCATCTTAAACGTCTAGCCCTTTAAACAGCAGGAAGTCACATTCCATTGTAGATTGAAGTTATTACCTTGACGACAATGTGTATAGGCCATGTTCCCAAGGCCCTTTCTAGCATATCTCCAACATCTCCGTGTCATGGAGTAAGGACTCGCCGTAAAATTAGTCGGAGCAAAGTTAAGATGCGTTTCTTCTACCGCCCCTCCGGGTATCACTGCCGGGTGAACGTTCGCCTACAATATGAATTTGTGACCTTGCGAGGCTGCTAAACATGACGCTTTCATTTTCTAGTTGGGCTGATTGTGCTCCCAAGATCAGTTGCGGACTCCACACACCACTGACTGGAAGATGGTCTCTTCAGCCAACAATGCTAGCGTGAGCGGCTGCATGATTTCAATACCAAACGTGTACAACCTCGGAGACCGAGACATGCCGGCGGCTCCGATCAGGAAGCAGACATCGCTCAAAATGACCTTCTCTGCCACACTACTGCCCGGCCACAGAGGAGAGCGGCGGCCTCCAGCCCCGACAGTCGGTCGGCATCTCGGCGCACGTCGACGACTACACACACGTATCAGGACATCGGGATGCGCGGCTACACCAACGCGACGGGGCCCGTGTCTCTACACGAACTTCGAGCGCGACTCCCCGAGCACCCAGGACCCACCCCATACGGTTGTTTCCACTGCTGCTGCGGAATGGAAACGAAACCGAGACGACGCCAATCATTCCCGAGGGCCTGACGCTGCACATCCGCGCCGAGCCGCTGACTGGCAGGCTCCGGTATTTCGTGGGAGATGACGAGCAGCAGCCCACTTGGAGGGCCGAGTTCTCGTGGCGGTGTCTGACGCGGGCGCCGAGCGGTTTCAGCGTCTCTGAGGGCGCCATGTTCGCGCTCGTCGCGGGCGACAACCAGGAGCACCGACCGTTCGATGCCCCGGAAGTTAGATTTCGTCGAGTCAGAGAGGCCTACTTCGAGGAGCACACCCCGGACTACGATGTTTGGGAGAGCTAGGTATGTCATCAGCCAAAAAAGGATTCATGGCAGGGGGATCCAAATCCCGCTTGTTCCGTGACAAGTTGCAGCGGCGTTGCTGAGCGCCTGGAGGATGTCAGCTCGTGCGTCTTAACAGATACAAGGTGGAAACAATGCCATGGTCCAAACAGAACATTACAAAAGAATTGCTCGAAAAAGATCCGAACACCTACTAGAAGTCATTCTCTTGTATAAAGGCGATATTACCCTTTTGAAAGAACGCCGTAGTCCGCGCATTAGAGTTCCCAAATATCTCCTCCCTCCTCGCACGAGAAGACCAACAACCCCTTAATACATAACGAGGCCCCGAAACCCACATAACGTAATTTAGACTAAAATAAAAGGCTGGCGTCTAGTTCGGCATCAGAACAGAACCCTAAGATGCTCGCGGAGTTCGTAGCCAGGGGCGTCGGCTTTGCCTGTTTCGTCGTGTTCGCTGTGACGCTGTCGTCTCTGGTCGCCAGGTACTTGATCGCATGTAACATCATCCAGTAAGTACCTGCCAGTTCCGTGGATTATGCTTGTAATGGCTCTCGTCCTCCACTGCCTCTTCCTGATACACCCGCTTAACCTTGTAGTAATCGCTACGACCTTAACCGAGTGTTATCTCTAGGACGATGCTCCGGATCCAAATTCAACTGTACGGAAAGCGAGTGTAAGGAGGGTAAAGGTTTTCTTTTTCCCCGGGAAGCTTGTGGCTCCAATGTCAGCTAACTGCGATCTCTTACGTTGAGTTAAATTCGTAGGAGCTAGCGTCTGATATCCCACCCATCGAATATCACACTCAGACCGAGCGATAGAAAAGTCAACACAGGCGGATACAGGAGATTCAAGTTGTAGAAAGCAGGATAGTCATGTAATCATCGACCATTAACAGGTTAATATTAGAATTATTGAATTATGACAAGTAGCCCTATGCATAGGCAACTTGATTTCCAGTGATCAACCTAGCCCATACGTGTAGTTACGGCCCTGAGAGAGGCACAACCGTGAGGCCACCCTCAGGGTCTCCCAGCAGGCCAATATGTTCCAAAGTGGCCGTTTATAGAAGTGATGACGGGATTTCCGTGCCAATCATCAACGTAGGCGTGTTCCGGACCGACCTGGAAGTACTCCCAGTCCCGCACGCTGCGGTTGATGCTACCGTCCCAGTTCGCGGTGGCCTTCAAAACCCAGACTCCTGAGTCCTTCCGGTCGTAGGCGTCGAGAGGCGCATTTTCAAGGATAGACTGCACGAAGCCCTTCCAAGCTCCGCTCCCGTCCGTGGCCCACATGAGCACGGCGCCGTCGCAGCCCCTAATCACTATAGCGGCTAAGAGTTAGGGCCTGTTGGTTCAGGATAACTCGACGAGCAGTCGCGATAAGAGCGCCCTTTGCCGACTACGAAAATCCGTGAAGCTCACATCATGGAACGTGGAGCCATGGACTAGGAAACTAAGAGCGAGAAGTAACTCGGGAAATCACTTACGGCTGACATCCCCCCAGATCCAGCCATATCGGTCAACCGAGAACTCGAACCAGGTGGCGAGGGTCTGCGGCACGCCCCTGAGGCTCCACTGGTCGACGCCGCGGGTAATGCGGCCCTCAAAGCGAGGCGGCAGCGCGACAAACCGTGTCGAGCTTGGGGGAATCCAGATGTACTTGTAGGGGATGGAGTCGCAGCTGTTGTGGTAGATGTAGAAGCCCCGGTAGGCTGCCGGGTCGGCGTTGGTGATGAATAGGCCCGGTTGACCATCATCTAGCTCCCCCCACGTGAAAAGCGCCTGCGCGGAACATGTCCAGCGTGAGGGGGTCCCGCCGGCCTCGCTCCCGTTGCCGCCGCGGGGCAGAGCGCTGGCTGGGTAACTCTTGAAGCTGGAAGCGTTGACGGACATGATGGCCTCAATATCCGGCATTTCGACGCCATTCTGCGCTGATTGACGATACAGGGCGAGGCCGCTGGTTAGGGCCACGAGCCCGGTTAGAGGAAGTAGGGACTTGTGCATGGCTGGATCGGTGGGAAGGTAGGAAGGATTACTCGTGATAGTTACAAAGAGGGGCTTCGCTTTTGGGAAATGCCGTCTTCCGCAAATGCCGGATAGGATGTTTGACAGGTATTCTGCGAGATTAGATTTTTGAAATGATCAACTTGCCGGATCGCATAAGTTATCGACGTACTTCGATTCGACCACTGCTCGTGTCTGGGATTGGACTGGGACGCTCCTGTGCATGTTGGCTTGCTAATCCCCCTCCAACATGTCGAAAGCCTCTTGAGTAGCGGGTTCCCCCTTCCGTTACCAGGTATGCATAGAAGAGCATACCGTCCACAAGAAATCCGGAACGCAATGGCGGGCAAGTATTGGTGACCATCCTTTATGCACTGCTGAAAAGGTTCTGGCCGAGATACCGAGTTGGCATTTGTTACGTATCACGAGGCAGGTTATGGCGCGTTAGACAGTCGTGGCTGCTTATCTTACGCCGAAGGAACGACTTACAATCTCAACTTGATATGAAAAGGATTACGTTCCCTTAACGCACAAGCCGCCTGGGTTCCTGTCCATCAACCCGAAGTAGTGTTTCCCTCTCCGAGTGCGTATCTTGGTTCTATGAACAAACCCGTTGTTTCATTTCACAAGGCAGTTGGCTCTCTGGATTCAGCGGGCATGTCAGGAAAGTATGGCCTAAAGTACGTTCGGCATTGTCAAGTGAGAGCCTACATGCAGGAGTGTAAAGATAGACAAGTCTGCTCGCCCGGAAAAGGCCACCAACGAGGCGCCGCCCCTGTCACCTCTTTTATGATTGGGTCCATAGAGCATCCTAAATTCCTGGTGATGGTGTGGTCGATGGTCTCTTCCCTAGAAGCGACACTCTGTCACGAAACCAGTCACACTCAGGGTGCCTTTGCAATGGGAAGCGAGTTGGTATGTCAGTAGTTTCGCGAGTGAACTTTTAGGTCTTTGATCAGTACCTGGATTTCCTTAACACCCTATAGACTCGCATTGTCTACATAGAACGCCAAAACACGTAACTAAACCGGACAGGATTGTAGTACAATATAACTCATTTCCAATAGGGCTGGTAAATAACTAGCCACCGACACACGCAGCCTTAGAGGAACGGGTGCTCTCGCCGCTCATAGCTTCGCGTTGGGGAATCTCGCCATGGCCTGCCGCACGCCGAGGTCCCCCAGCACCTCCTCTGCCCCGCCGAGAATCGCGTCGAATTTGTAGGTGCGGTGGAACATTTCGATTACCTTGCCCATCCCGCTCTGCGTCAGGCCGCGGCCGCCAAAGATCTGCACGGCCTCGTCGGCGATCTCGTGTGCCGCGCGCGTGACGCTCATCTTGAGCAGCCCGATGGGCCCGCCGAGGTGCTTCGACTGCTCCTTATAGGGCATGTTGCACATCTGGTAGGTGATGGTCTCGAGCCAGGACTGGTTGGCCTCCACGAGGGCAATCATTTTGGCGAGCCTGTTTTCCGTTTCACGTTAGTAATGGGGATCAGTTGGGAAAACAGAGTGCGGAGAGAAAACGAGAAGTGGAGCTGGAGATAAACTGCGGACGGAAGGGGAACGGAACGTACTTCTGTCGGATGACCGGCTGGTCGATAAGCCGCTTACCGAAGACGAGGCGTTGGTGCGCCCACTTCAAGCACTCCTCCACGACTATCCTGGACTGTCGGATGGACCCGCAGGCCATGGTCCAGCGTTCGTGGTTGAAGTTGCTCAGGATAACGTAGATTCCCTTGTTCTCCTCGCCGAGCAGGTTCTCGGCGGGGACTTTGACATTGTCGAACGTAATGTACGCGGTGCCGGCCGTGAGGGAGTACGACGTCTTGATGGGCTTGGTCTCGACGCCCTCGCCGCGCTCAATGAGCAACACGCTGAGCCCCTTGTCCGTCTTGACGCCCGTGACGAAGTAGTCGCTGTACGCGCCGTTGGTGATCCACTTCTTGGTCCCGTTGACGATGTAGTGCTTGCCGTCGGGGGTCTTGGTCGCCGTCGTCCGCAGGCCGGCGACATCGGACCCCGCGAACGCTTCCGTGATGGCCAGGCAGATGAACTTCTTGCCGCTGAACACCTCGTCCATAATGGCCTTCTTGCGCCGCTCGTCCTTCATGAAGTTCATCACGCACGGCAGGCCGATCACCATGCCCGCGAGGCTACCGTCCTGGAAACCGCGCGCGTTGACCCGAACGCCTTCCTGCGCCACGATCAGGTCGTGGAAGTAGTCGAACTCCTCGCCCTTGACGGCGCCGTCCAGGAGGTTCACGCCGTGCAGGTGCTTCCCCGGCCCCATCCGCATGTGGAGTACGCCCTTTTCTGACATCTTCTGGACGAGCTCCTGGCTGATGTACTTCCCGTCCACCTCCCGCGCCTGCGCCTCGGGCAAGACGACTGTCTCCGTGAATACGCGCATCGCCTTCTGCAGCCGGCGGTGGCTGTCGTTGTAGTAGGGCGACTTAAAGGCCGGCGTAAGCCAAAGGGGCTCGGCGTACGGTACGGGGCTCAGGTCGCCCGGCTTCGGCGTGAAGACCTGGGGCTTCTCGCCCTCGATCGTGCCTATGCAGAGGTCTTCGTACTTGGTCAGGACTTCGTGTCGGTGCAGGTTGTAGAACGCGGCCGTCGCGTCCTGGCCTGCCACCTGGCGCAGAACAGCCTCGCCGCCGGGGTGGGCGTCGACGAACTCCGTCGCATCGTAGACTTTGCTGTCGATGATGAACCACAACGAGTCCTCGGTGTTGTTCTTGGCCACTTCGGCCCGCGTGTATGTCTTGGACATCTTGAGGAGATGGGAGAAGGATCGGTGGGTTAGAGCGCCTCAACTGGGCCTAGTAAGCAAGCAGCAAGCTTTTATTTACACTTTGTACAACGGGACCGAATTGTATGGGGCAGAAGGGGCCACGGTGAATGAACGACACGGGACGAAGAGGCGGAGTCGAAGTTCTCTCACTGACCTGGCTACACGAAATATTGTCCTAGGCAAGTAGTTACGCAAGAATGCTACTTACTGGCTATAAGAACTGCTCCTAGCGGCGCGCTTCGGCTGCCACGAGCTTCCCCAACGCAGGGGAGTGACGTTTTGCCTCGGCTCGTTCTCCCTAAGGCGCCGCCTGCCGACGTAAGTGGTTTTCCGAGGTCTCTAATTGGCGCGTGAGAATTGGGACTAATCGTCCCCCCGTCACCAGGTTTGTTCCCCAGATTTCATGAAATCATATAGAGACCCCTACCATTGACGTGGTCCTGTGAGCAGAGCTGAAATCGGTGGACTGGCCGACTTGTTCTATACTAAATAATAGCGCATGCTACTGTAACTGGAAGCCATAGGCCGAGCGAGTCTCATGGTGTGTATCGGGGGCTTCCTCATTGAGCAGCGTAGAGAGTATTTGTACTGGTAAGCGGCTAGTACGCTCAAAAGCTTTTGGCAACAGCTATTAACCTAGGTATGTATGCGATAAAAGGCAAACTAAGATTACGATTTTTATAAGTTGATATGTAGGGATGGGGATAATGTCCTCTTCTTTAATCTCGAGCAAAATATCACCAGGTCAAGAGTAATAATGAATAATGCTCTGTTGCTTGCACGTCAGATATAATGCAGCCATCAGTTGTACTGCATGAAGGCACGCTACTGCATGAAGGCACGCCGTGCTGAGTTAGCGCCTGAAAAGGCACAGCCGTCAGGTGGTCCCCTCGAGCCGGGAAGTTCGAAATGCCTACATGCAACCTTCTTGTCCCACCAATAACGCGGCTTTGAGGGTGGCCTGGTTCTCCACTCGTCATTATCAACTCCTCTTGAGATAACTCTGAGATTACTAATAGTATTATTTGCTTTAGAGAGTCCTTAGAAAGAAAGGGATTGAGGAGTTTCAGACTTACTGCATGGGACTTACCGAATCTCTTTGTTCCGTTTGTTTTGGTAAGAGTAATTTTTTTGTTGAGAAATACCCCAGTAACCGCCTCTCCATTCCCCTTACACCACAGTATTCCCCACAGACGCCACTTGATCTACAGAGAGGTGAGATCTCCTGATATGTCGTTATACGAAGTTCAAAAGAGTCTCAGGAGGCACTAGCCAATCAGAATATGACACCATGAAGCGTGGCACTCCAATATATATGACTTCATGTCATGGTTTCTTACTATCTATTGCATCCACTTATACCGGGACGCTCGAAGACGCCCCTGTGCCCCTACGCCCCTATCTCCCCTATCCAAAACCTTTGACGATCTTTTTCTCTTTGGGCCGCTCCCTCTCCTATTAGCACAGTTTGGCACAGTTGAATTTCGGCGGAGATGTGAAGCTTCCAGGTGGTTTTCTGTAGCTGCACCTTTGCCCCTTCCGTCACAAAAGTGCAATTCTCATTCTTCTAAACCGCCTACCAAGAGGTATTCACAGAATTCCTCGATGCTATCTCTTTATTTGCATACCCCACCCGCTCCGCCAGAGCCTCACTCGCAGTTTCTTGTTACCAGTCTTTCGAGTTGAATACATTTGGTTTACCGGAGAAGGTTGACTCTGCCGTATATGTTCCAACAGCCACCGTGCCTCCTAAACTAAGTATACTCCTGAACCATGGATGCTCATTCATTGTCATTTACTAGTGCTTCCAAGCGAACTTCGTCTCGCATCTGGAAGGATCTCACGTCCTGCCGTCTACCAAGCACCCTTGCCAGAAACCCTGGAGGGATGTGGGATCAACCGACGCTAGTAAATAACATCGGAAAGGTATACAAAACCGTTAACCCCTGACATACCTTTTTCAGACGACGCGCTTATGCTAGCGACATGCGGCAGTTGAGGATTCTGTCCGCCTCTGCAGGAAGGCTTGTGGAACTGAGTTGCTTTCTCTTGCACATCCATACTCACGTTTCATAGCGCCGAGCCGAGATCTACCATCGGAAGCCCCATGTTGCTGTCATTGGCGCTGGACTGGCCGGTCTGCGGTGCGCAGATATCCTACTCCACCATGGCTTCCAAGTGACTATGATAGAAGGTCGCGCTAGGCTGGGAGGTCGGGTTCATCAGGAGACGCTGCCCTCCGGACACTCAGTGGACGCTGGCCCTAACTGGATTCACGGGACAAAGGATAACCCGATCTTGGACCTCGCTAAAGAGACGGAGACAGCGACTGGGTCCTGGGATAACCAGACATACGTGCTTGACGAGAATGGCAAGTTCCTGTCATTAGCTGAGTCGGAGAGGCACTCCAGTATCATGTGGGACATCATAGAGGATGCGTTCCGCCACAGCAACAAGCACTGCGCTACGATAAGTCCAAGTGAGAGTCTCTGGGATTTCTTCCAGAAGGAGGTCGCGAGAAGAATACCGGACACACAGCCAGACTTTGAGAGGGAGCGAGACATGATCTTCAAGATCGCGGAGTCCTGGGGAGCATTCGTTGGCAGCCACATCTTTACGCAGAGTCTGAAGTACTTCTGGCTTGAAGAATGTATAGAGGGCGGTAGGTGGACCTAAACTTTGAGCCGGCATGAAATGACTGGGCTGACAATCTGCCAGAGAACCTCTTCTGTGCAGGGACATATAAGAAGATCCTAGAACGTATAGCGAAACCCGCCCTAGAGGGTGCTGTGATCAAATACGAAACACTGGTCACAGGTATTCAAAGTAGTAGTGACGACGGTGGTCAGCTAAAGGTTCTGACTCGTGGTGGGGAAAGCTTCGAGTTCGATGAAGTTGTTGTAACGGCGCCGCTTGGGTGGCTGAAACAGCACCACACTGAAGCATTCAGCCCACCCTTGCCCGCAAGGTTGACCAAAGCAATCGAGAACATCGGTTACGGCTCTCTTGAGAAGGTGAGATCCCATAAGAAGGTACAAGATATTGGAAAGTTACCTTAACACCGCGGGCGGCAGGTCTACATCAGTTTCCCAGAAGCGTTCTGGGCCACGTCCGACTCTAAGGAGCACAAAGTCCAGGGGTTCTGCCAGTGGCTCGCACCGAACTACGCCCCCGAGTCGAATCCGCAGAAGTGGAACCAGGAGATAGTCGAGCTGGCGTCCCTAACGCCGGAGACCTCGCACCCGACCCTGCTGTTCTACACGTACGGGGACCAGTCGCGCTACCTCACGGGGGAGCTCGCGCGGTTGCCCACAAAAGAAAAGAGGGACGCGTTGCTGTACGCGTGGTTCAGGCCGTACTACTCGCGCCTGCCGGGCTACGAGGAAGGAGCATCGGCCTGCAAGCCGACGGGCTGCTTCGCGACGGCGTGGCTAGCGGACGAGCTCGCGGGCAACGGCAGCTACAGCAACTTCCAGGTCGGCCTCGAGGAGGGCGACTCTGACATCGAGACTATGCGCGACGGCCTGCCGGACCGCGGGCTCTGGCTCGCCGGCGAGCACACCGCGCCGTTCGTCGCGCTGGGAACAGCCACAGGCGCGTATTGGAGCGGTGAATCGGTGGGCAGGAGGATCGCTAAGGCGTACTGTAGGGAAGAGGGCGGCATTACAGTCCTGAACTAGGCCTAAAGTAGGGCTAGGTAGAAGAGGCACAGAATCAACCGTCCAAGTTATCCATGGACAAGGCGAATAAAATGAATATTATATAGTCCAGCGAATGCGATAAAGTGTCGAATACTGTTTACAAGACATGGACGTTCCAGAATTCAAGTTATTGCACTCATGACCCGGTAGTGGACCTCGTTACCTATACATGGACGTCATATATGCCCTCAGGATAAGACCAGAGTTGCTTGAAGAGATCATAACATAAAGAAGACTATTCCATAGTATTTACCTAAGATACTCTTAAAAGGACAGAAGACTTGGTATTTGAAGTCATCTAAATGCTATTCTGTTCGTAAGTTCTGTTTACACGACTTCAAAACGTTGCTACTTGTGGACGAAGGCCCCTGCATGTCTCCCTGTCTGGATGCGTGAATGGCACTGCCGCCATTCTGCTCAGGTGCCTGAAATACCCCACTCGCCACCGTGATACCGGCAGTTAAGCGCTAAGTACCTCGATGTTGGAAGCTGATGCGCAATGCTACAAGTACCTCCATATATGTGTAGGTACGTTATGGAGGATTTGATAATGTCCTATCGATAAGACCCGGGGGCTTGTGTTTGGTGCATGACACATCCACATAGGCTGCATAGGTGCCCTGATCAGTGATTGGGCCCCTTCTCAGCGCCTATCACTGATAGGGAAGTGCGAGTCAACGGCCAAGTCTCTGCATGCGCCATCCTATCACCAGACCTACATGTACAGACAGTGCAGTGCATACATGTATCTGTACGAACCGGGAGTACCTACCTGCTTAACTGATATCAAGCAGTGCTCATGTCGACGTCCCTTTCCTTGTCATAGGCACAGACATCTCCTGGGTCGGCCTTTTGACCGGGAGCTTCCCTCATAAACATCAGATCAAAACCAAGTTACCCATCAAATCAGGTACACGCACTCTAATGCGACTCATCCGCAAGTACGGACAACGATGAGCTGCCACCCCGCGCCCGACCTTCTGGGGTATTGTGATAATACGCCTCTGCTACTTCCACGCGCGATCCTCGCCTCGGTCAAGTGAAGCGTCATATCTCGTAGCAGAAATCCATCGTGACCTTTTTGTTTCTGGGAAAGGACGCCCATCTCCTTCGCCATGGCGTCCTTCTTCAACTCCTTCCGGAGCTCCAACATGCCTAAGCGGCTGTTGCGATATGCCTTATCGCGCTTGGAACTCCTCGATACCGAAGCCTTGGACATGGAAAAGCTTGACTTCACCTTAGGCATGAACACCGTCTTCACCTTTCAGGATGTCGGTATCAAGCTACAGGTTTGTCTTACGACCTCGCATCTTGCCCGTCTTTCTTACACAAGACTGACAGCCCTGATTTCTACTATAGAAACTGGAGCGTTTGCTCAGCCTCCCACCGTCGTTTGAGATCCAAAAAGCAAAGGTCCTCTTGCTCCGTATCACGATACCATCCGCCATCTACACGAGTCCTATAATTGTGGAGGTCGACGGTGTCCAGGTGAAGCTCAGGGTAGCACCAAAGGATGACTCCAAGGATGACCATGGAGGGCCGCAGAAGAAAAAACGCTCGAGAAACGTCAAGGAGGAAGAAGTTGTACCCCATGCAATAGACCTTGCCCAGTCCTTCCTTGAAACACAACCTTTGAATGAGAAGGCGGAACTCCAGGCCGCCCTTCAAGCAGAGAACCAAGATTTAGGTGCTTCCGTAGCGAGTACCGAGGATGGAAGCGAGGACGAGTTCCCTTTGGGCACTGGACAGCCTCTCTCCCTACCCGCATTCCTTGCCGACTTTCTGCAGGGCATCGTGGACCGGACGCAAGTGTCGATCAAAGGCGTAACTTTCCAACTGGATGTCGAAGCACTCGTCGAGCCTAGCTCGACGGTCCCCGAACTGGTCACCTTCCAGCTTGTCATCGATGACATCAATGTAGAGGGTGTTACAACGGAGGTGCAGGAGCTTGAAAGGGAGAGTTCGCTTAAGATAGTTCACAAGGAAGGGAAACGCCACATCGCACTCAGCAAGATTCGAGCAAGCCTGATCTCGGAAGCCAATGTCTTCTCGACTCTTGCGCGCACTCCCTCAAAGCCCTCCACGGCTGCCACGAACTCACCGGTCATGAGGAGCAGAGAAAACTTGTCGCGAGAGGCAACCTCTGTGTCGATGCCTTCACTTAGCCATAACCTATCCGAGTCTGCTGAGCTCGAGCAGGGTCGACTCCATCAACCCCTTATGGACAGCGAAGACGCTTTCGATATCCCATATGACACAGATAGCTCAAACGGTGATCCAGAGAATGCTGAGCCAAGGTCTACGCCATCGACACCATCGACGCCCCGAGCCCCTTCACACCAGGTTGCGCTGAGTGGGCTCCCCCAGACAATCCCGCTGCGCGATCCGGCGCAATCGGCTATTCACCCACCTGGTGAACGTTGGGCATCAGTCGAACGAAGCGTTCGGTCTGAGCCGGCTATCAAGATGCCTCATGAAGAAAGCCAAGTGCTTCACAGCTCAGAGCTGGTCAACGAGAGCCCATGCGAACCGCTCAGTGGTAGCAGTGGTCCGACGCCGACACCCCTGCTGAACGAAGATCTTGAACGTTCCCGGGTGTTTAGCCACGAGGACGCAGAGAGCATGTATATGAGCGCATTTTCCGATAAGTTGCCATCCCAAGGCCACCGTGGTATGCCGGGAGCTTGGGATTCGGAACCTTGTAGCACAGAGGGCTCGCCAAAAACCAACAGGACATCGTCCGGTCGAGCATCGTCAGAGGCTATAGTTTCTACGTATAAGGGCGGGTTGCCTGCCACGGCCCATGACGCGCAACGGCAAGCAGACGGAATGCATCCTGAAGAGGTTTCCCCAGAAGAGCGCTTGGCAGAGGAGTTACCAGTGGATAACCTTGAGGAAGCTATGCATCATGGAGATTCCACGCCTCCGATAGAACATAGCAGGGAGAACGATACCGCAACACCAAAAGGACCGACACGCCTCGTAAAAGAGCTTGTGTCGCTCGCCGCCATCTCGCTCTATGTCCCATCGAAACACGAACATATCCAAGCGCCGTCAAATGGAGTTACCACGACAGCTCCACGCACGCCCACATCGCCTCGCAGCGCTCTAAGTCAGTCTACAGCTCCAAACATCCCTGGAGCGTTCTCGGTATACGCAGGTGCACAGTCAACAGGCTCAATAGCTCAGACACCTAACATGCTCCTTCCTAAAGACCGCCCCGATGATGTCTTTGAAGTAGTTTTGGCTCCGCTGGATGTCCGTTGTGACGTCTCGACAGGTTTTCTACTGGCTATGGTAATTTCAAAGATCCTTTCGGCTTTTCAAGACCAAATAGATGAACCCGTCAATTCCCTTAAGAAGCAGGACCGCCAAGCCAAGCCATCAGGACTTCCCGGTATCAAGATCGCTTTCGAACAGATCTCTGTCCACTTCCTCGAAACTCTGGCAGGTATTGCTGATACTCCCGAGCGCTTATTCAATCCTAGCCCCGTTCTCGATGCCGACGCCCTTTTAACAGCGAGACTCGATAACTTGACTTTGAGCATTTCGAAATCACAGGATTCTGTCGTAACCTCGGTCGACCTTGGAAAATTCAACTTCGGCTACGGAAATGACGATATCATCTCTTTTGACCAGCGGTTGCAGATGCGTGCTTCCGTAAGAGATGCTTTCCCTTCTGCCGGTGCTGATGTCGCTGTCAAGATTACGCAGACACCTGAAGCGACGAGATGTGAGATTAAGACTCTCCCACTGCATGTGAAGTTAGATCTTCAACGATTGGACGAAACTTTCAGCTGGTTTGGAGGCCTCAGCGGTTTCTTGAACATGAGCTCGTCTATGACATCGAATGCCCCGTCTAGCCCTAGGAGTCCCACGAAAACAACTCGAAAGGCTCGAGGTGTGAGGTTCGATGCGCCAATACGCCCGGATGATGCATCAGTCAGCTCAGATAATAAGGTGAACATGAGACTCGGCGGCTTTCATTTGGACTTGATTGGAAAAGAATGTTTCGTTTCTCTAGACACGAGTGCCGTGAAGCTGGTGAGTCGGGAGGAGGGACTGGGTATTGGAATTTCGAAGATCCATCTCACAGGCCCGGCCATACGAGGCTCAATGGGAGATCCTCCCATCAGCGCCGTGATCACAAACACCCGTATCGAATACTTAGTGTCGCCGAAGGACAACGATTTGGAGCGGTTGCTGGAACTGATCATCCCTTCAAAATACAAATTTGATGAAGCTGATGACGAAATCATGGTCGACACGCTGCTCCGACAAAGGAGGAAAGGCGCCGTCCTCCGTCTTAATGTCGACGATGTCGATGTGAAGGTTGGAAAGCTCCCGCAACTAGAGGTCCTGCCTGCGCTAGGGGAAGAGATTGCTCGTTTGTCCATGGTTGCGAAGTACTTACCTGAGGATGATCGCCCGGGTTTTCTGACGCTGACGCTCGTGCGCAATGTCGACGTCGCAGCAGATGTCGGCGGGAAGTTGGGCATGCTGCAGATGTCTCTGAAGGATGTCGAGGTTGGCCATATCTCAATCCCCTCCCTGGTTGCTCTTGGGATTGGCACCATTACAATGCAGCGTAATCTCAACGAGGTACTGGTTGATTCAGACGTGTCATCCCCCGACAGAACAGGCTATGGGCCGGTTTTAACAATGCGGATGATACCTGATGAGATGGAACCTGTAATCAAACTTAGGCTGCGGCACTTGAACGTCGAATATCGCGTGCCCACTATCATGGACATCCTGGACCTTGCGGAAGATATAACGCCACAGGAGTTCGAGGCGAATCTGGCAGCGTCAGTAGCAAATCTTGGGGAACAGGCCCGTGCGGCAATCACGAGAAGAGACCAAGCCCCCTTGGGAGGGTCGAGCAAAGGCAAGAGTAAAGAGGGGAAACCGACGAAGGTCAATGTAGCCCTCCGAGATTGTTTATTGGGCTTGAACCCGCTTGGATTGTCATCGAAAATGGTGATCGCCCTGACGGATGCTCACCTCGAGATTGATCTCTCCAGCGGAGGCGATACAAAAGCGCTGGGCCACTTGAACAAGGCCTCAGTTCTACTCATTGATGACGTCGCCGCCCTCGACTCCAAAGAAAGACGAAGCTCACGGCGGCGCTCTTCAAGTACGTCTACACCACAAGTGGTGGAATTATGTCAACGCGGCTATGTGGACATCTGTTACCTTTCCTCTGCACGTGCCACCATCACAGTCTCGGGTGGCCAGGACGATGGTGAGAAGTGTGTCGACATTGAGGTGCGGGATGACCTCCTCGTTCTTGAGACGTGCGCGGACTCCATGCAGACGCTTATTACGCTGGCCAACGCCCTTACGCCCCCCACCCCACCAAGTAAAGAAATTAAGTATAGAACCACCCCAGATGTTCCTCTTCAGGATCTGCTCTCGTCAATATCTGCCGATGCCTTTGGGCAGGCCGAGGGCGACTACGACTTCGACAATGACTTCGGGTTCGCTCAGGAATTTGGCGGCGAAGGCGACGATAGTTTGGACTTCGCTACATCTAGTCAATCGAGTCCTCTGCATGTTGATTCCCAATACTACGACGAGCATGCTGATGAGCAACTGGAGGCCTCCGTGCGTTCTATGTCTTCTGAGAAACCCACGGTAGAGGATACAAACGATGGTGTGCTGCTCACAAATTTTAGTAGCCAGGCTGCAATGGATGATGGTGAAGAGCTCGTCATCAGAGAGAACTACAGCTTCGGTGCTAATTCAGCTGCGGGAGGATCAGCCCGGCGATGGAACTCCGCCAAGAACGAATATGAAGAAGACGTCGCTTCCAAGACGAAGAGGTACCCCCTCACCATCCGTGTGCGTGATGTCCACGCTATATGGAATCTTTTTGATGGCTATGACTGGAATCATACTCGTGAGGTTATATCGAAAGCTGTCCATGATATCGAAACGACGGCAATCGAACGGCAATCCCGTCAAGATCGCGCTCGGTCCAATACTGATATGGAGTTTGTTGAGGAAGAGACGGTCATTGGCGATTTCCTATTCAATTCCATCTATATTGGCATCCCTGCCAATCGAGATCCGCGTGAGCTTGCCTTGGCGATCAACCAGGATCTGAACGATAATGCCACGGAAACAGAGTCCCTGGCAACAACGGCGTTGACTGCTACGGCCAGCCGTCAAGGTGGTGCCTATCGTACTAAGAAGAAGCTCAAGCTCAACCGAAGTAAGCGCCACAAGATAACCTTTGAGCTGAAAGGCATCAATGTGGACCTCGTTGCCTACCCTCCAGGCTCTGGTGAGACACAGAGTTTTGTCGATATCCGTGTGAAGGATCTTGATATATTCGACCATGTCCCGACGTCCACTTGGAAGAAATTTGCGACGTATGACCAAGACGCCGGTGAGCGAGAAATGGGATCAAGCATGGTCCATCTCAATATCTGGAATGTGAAGCCTGTTCCACAACTGGCAGCTTCTGAGATTGTTCTCAGAGCCGCGTTCTTACCTCTACGATTACATGTCGACCAAGACGCGTTAGACTTTATTACTCGGTTCTTTGAGTTTAAGGACGATTCCGCGCCTCCCACTCATGCTTCGCCCAGTGATGTACCCTTTATACAGAGGGCCGAGGTGGACTCGATCCCCGTCAAACTGGACTTCAAACCGAAGCGCGTTGACTATGCAGGACTTCGGTCCGGCCATACGACGGAGTTCATGAATTTCATCGTGCTCGACGAAGCGCGCATGGTCCTGCGACATACTATCATATATGGCGTCTCGGGTTTCGACAGGCTGGGGAAGACACTGAACGACATTTGGATGCCAGATGTCAAGCGAAACCAGCTACCCGGAATTCTTGCCGGCCTCGCCCCTGTCCGCTCCATCGTCAATGTCGGGAGTGGTTTCAAGGATCTCATCGAGATCCCCATCAAAGAATACAAGAAAGATGGCAGGATCGTGCGTAGCATCGGTAAAGGAGCGGCGGCATTCGCAAAAACTACGGGTACGGAAATCGTCAAGCTCGGTGCTAAGCTCGCTGTCGGGACACAGTACGCTCTCCAAGGCGCCGAGGGAATGCTGGTTGAGCAGCCGGAGTCCCGCGAACAGACCGGATGGGAAGATGATGATCTCGACGACGAGGAGACCAAGCATATTAGTTTATACGCTGATCAACCCACCGGCGTGGTCCAGGGACTTAGGGGCGCGTATTCGAGTCTTGCTCGCGACCTTAATGTGGCGCGAGACGCCATCATTGCCGTTCCCGGGGCGGTCATGGAAAGCCAGAACGCCCAGGGCGCGGCGAAGGCGGTCCTCAAGCGGGCGCCCACCATCATCTTCAGACCCCTAATCGGATCTAGCAAGGCTATCGGACAGACCCTGATGGGGGCCACGAATTCTCTGGATCCCCAGAATAGGAGGCGCGCGGACGAGGTCAGTTATAAAACACCCCCTATCCAGACACTTCTTCAGTGGCTAACGACGGAGACAGAAATACAAGAGGCATTAGACAAAATGCTAGTGGACATCCCCCATTATTGCATAAGACTGCTACTACAAGCCGGCGCGGAGGAGGCTCATGGCTTTCGTATCCGCCTCTCGCTTGTCTCTTCCTTTTCTTGTTTTTCCTTTTCTAAGACTGTACGACCGAATCGAGACATCCGACATCACGAACGTACAAACGCAATGCATAATAGACGGGGGTGCGAACAATCAATTCATGGGAACCGGGTGGCCTTTCCCCCTCCTTTGTTTTACGCGACGGATATCCCATCAAATTGCATATGTTCTCCGCGGTTTGGTTTTGGTTCGTGCTCGGGGTATTTCACGCAAACGCCTTCCTCTTTTGCTTTACTGTTTGGTAGCCAGCATGTACAACGGTGGGGTCTTTTTTGCCTGCTACTGGGGGGATAAGGAATAAAGGGGATTCAGCACTTAAGTCACATAGGCTGCGCGAACGACGATTGATTTCCAATATGTGATTATGCGCTTAGCACGCGTGCATACATTCAGGTAGGCGATAGATTGGATCTTATGCATATCTATGTATGCGTCTGGGTGGCCGGTGTCTTGCCTCCGCAGGCTGCTTGCTTGAAATTCGAGCGTCGGTGTCCATGATGGCTTCTGGGCAGGTATTCGTCCCTATTACCATTTGCGCTGATTGAGCGTCCCTCGAGAAGCATGCTTGCCGTTCATGGAGGATTAGTACTCCGTATCCCCCATCCCTTCCCTCGCAGGAGAGGGGGCGTGCGAGTTGCGTCCTCATTCTCAGTCGGCAGGCAGCGCCGCGTCACTTGGGGTATACCATAGGCAAGGGTTTTCTGTCTTGTGGGCTCGAGAAAAGAGTCCGCGGCCGAGTGTGTGAAGGAGCGGTACGGACCAACGAGGGACTGACCACCTTAGTGGTGAAGTTCGGCAGGTTACTTATACATACTTACCCAGGCCTCGAGAAAGATAAGAGGGAAAGGGAATATTACCAAATACTCGCGATGACGCGCGCCATCGAGAATTCGAGAGGATCGGAACGCGGGCTTTTAAACGAGGATGGCGTACAGACCTTGCTGTAAACCCCTCTTCTTATATTCCGTATCAGCCCGCTCCGGTAGCCTTCCCTCGTGGCTTTGTCTTCGGATGGTAGTTGCTGTGGAATGTTTTGGGGGGGGCAGAGGACAAAGATGAGTTAGGAGAGAAGTCTGTTTAGGCGGGAGCTGTGGTTCGATATCTACGTAGGCATTTAAATGGTTGATTGGGCGTGACATTGGTGCTGTATTGGGACCCTTGAAGGCTAGGTAGATAGGGGGGTAGTGATTCACTAGAGGCCACCATATTCTCTATGAAAACACCCCGCGGCAGTGGACGGCACTTATTCGTCTGCATTCGAAAGTATATGAATTCGACATTGCACCGGCATGTGAAACAACACACCATGGGTCTGTGAAGATGGGTTCGAAGGGACTGACTGTGTCTGGTGAATATCTACTCCATAAGGTCCCCAGAGTATAAGGTACGGGGAGAACACACACGCCGATCGCTGAAGTAACGAGCAGGCTCTCCCACCGGGTGCGCTGAGTGTCCTGTGTCGGGGATGCGCCTTCTCTTCGTTCCACAATCTTCGCATACAACGCAGACGGCCTTGTCGCTGCGGCTATGGTTTGTGCGGATGGTCTTCGTTGTTGACGAGCCATAAGTTATGATTCGATGCGTATCAGTGCTCCTCTTGGAGGACGACGTGGCCGAGGAGGGAGCCCGTTTTCGTCGGGATGTCCCCGATGACGGATGATTCGTGGGATACGGTATCGACTAAGGAGAAGCGCTTGCTTGGCCGGTTCTCACTTCTGATAGAAGGGGATGTCGACTTCGAGTAGCCCGCCGTTCCTCATTACACGTCGCTCCCCTTCTTTCCTATACGGATGAATGGGACCAAGAGAAGAGTAAAGCCCCTTAGCGCGGTAGTAGTAGAAGTATATGCCATCTGAGGACAGTTGAAGCCACCTTCACCCTCATAGGAAGACCATATTGCAGGAGTCACGGCTTTGTCGATGGGAACTAAAAGTCGAGTCGCGGTTTGGGGGAGCGAAGCTGCGACCGACTGGTGGTAAAGGGGAAGCTCAGATAAGATGCGAAGCTAGGTCTCCATTGGATATACTGATCCAACGTCTATGATCCAGTCCATACTCGCGGTGCTCAATACCAGCGATGCGATGATCCAGGCGAAATAGTCACTCGTGGGACAAATGAACAGGAGAAATATATTGCTCACAGCAAGAGCGAGAGCCGCAATGGCTATTAATGCAGCCCGGGGATTTTATGCTTGATCAGGCCGACTAGAGGACCAAGCAACAGGCCTAGGAGAGCTTGCGGTAGCAGCCTCACCGGAACCGTGAATGGCGTGAGATTCTGTAGGTGCTCCATAAACACCGAGGCCCAACAGAGCTGAGAGTAAACGCCATTCCGACACTCAGGGTATTAGTAAGGAGAAGGCTAGCAAACTGGCGATGAGAGCGACTTGCGCAATAGGGTCGGACATGTGTCTGCAATATGGCCGAAGGGAAGAAGGAAAGCTCCAATAGCGAGGCTGCCGAATTGCGGTCAGGGGTGTTCCATCCATCTGGATAGGAAGTCCTGCATTGTACCCTGAACCTGTAGTAGCCTATGTAGATTCTGCTGGAGTCATACTCAAGGCATCCGATGTCGATGCTGTTATTACCACAATCGAGCGCTGAGGGAAGACAGGTGCTGCCGCGACAGCGAAGGCTATGATAGCAACGGAAGAGACACTCGTGAAGAACATTCTTCAAGCATTCGGAATGACTACGCCTTCGTAGCGGCATTCTTGCATGACTCGCTTCGTCGTTGAGACGCAGGGTCTTGGAGCTCCCCTAAGGGTGACTCGTATGTGGCGAGCCCAGGGAGCGGCAGGATGGATTGACAGCATTCTTCTGCGTGCCAACGCTGGAAGATATCAACAGCAAACGGACGCAAATGAAAGGGGGAACCTTAGAATGAGCAAGGTGAGAGGTCATACCATGGCCAATAGCTAGAAGGAGATGATAGTTATAAGGAATCGCATCGTAGTTGTTCGGCTACTTCACGTTTTATCTAGTCCTAGGTCTTCCAAGGGCATCAACTGCTCAGGACTTCTCTCCTTCGGACTGCGTAATACTAATACAGAATGCAAACCATTAGAAAATCCCCGTTACACGTCAATCCTGTGTATCATCAATCGATCATATGATAGCACATGCCATATCTGTGAAACTTTCACTCGTGGGGTAGTACTCTATATATGGGAGGCGTCGGGAGTCATATTCCAGATCAAAACTTGAAATCCCTATGACACATATATGCCATCGCGATAATGGCAACAGGACTAAAGACACATGCTAGTGACCATGATGCAGACCTCTACATTCTTTGGGCTCTACATCACAGTTGCTCTTTGGTATGAGTTAGTCATGGCAATCCCCCAGGCCTGGCATGCACCTCCACTCTATAGCCACGGACTTCGGAGCCGGCCTTTCATCCCTTTCCAAGATCACTGCTTCATTAACAAAGCGTTTTGCATTTGCGATAATGGTAGAACAGCCCCCCCTTTCCCTCCGTTCTACGGCCCTATCGTGCTGACTTGTTGGCTAACGGCTCGGCTGTAGGAACGTACCACAGCATCAACCAACGATACGGCAGCCGGGGCCTCTGCACGCCTCCCGGCAGTCAGTTTTATGGAGACGGCACCACCGATCTTCGGGATGGTGCTGCTAGTGGACCCCATTTACTCCGGCCGTTCGCGTTCTATCTACTCCGGAGCTTTGAGGACTGCCCTCTAGGAGAAGGATGTGCATGCGCTAGGGACATCTAAGGGGTTGCGAAATTTAGTGAAGATTCTCTACGGGGTGAAGGAGTGATGGGAATACTACATGGACACGACTTCTAGGTACATGAGAGTGCATATGCGTGGTGATGGCCAGCTGAAACCAGCGGATTGATGTCTCAGGCCGGGCTATCTGACCGGAAAATATTGCTCACGTGCCAAACAATCACGTATGGCATATAATCCCGTAGCAAACGAGGATAATATTCTCAAGACTGACAACCGGAGTACTCAATAGCTGAGAAAGCCACAGTCGATGGAGCTACTCCCTGACTGGTCTGATCTTCGTCATATGCCATGAGCTATTAGCTGAGGACACGCAAAGAAGTCGGTTCTTTGGTCATGATTTGGATTTTCCAGCCGCCTGGGGAGAGGCCCCTGTGTCAGGCGCGAAGAGATCATCCCACATACTTACCTATACATGAATGTCAGCCTCGGCCTTAGTGGAGTATTTGCTCGGCACCAGCTATGGCGCACCAATCCAAGCTTCCTGCGACAGCGCGGCGGTCTCACGAGATGCGGCATTGCAGCTCGGCAATTGCGTACGGACCTCTGCCAGTCACCGCTCTTCTCCAGGGGGAACACGAACAGCACAGCTTTTCCCTTGGTCCGGCGTCACACAACAATCTCACCGCGTTGTAAGCGAACCATATTTCGGTGTCGGAAAGTAACAACAGCGGCTGCCACCACCGCTGCCGCACCATACTAACCGCCGCGAATTCGGCGCGGTAAGCCGCCAAGAACCCAGAAGAGTGAGATGACGGCCGCTTCGGGCAGGGCAGACAGGGTTCGGATTACCATGTAGGGAGGGCACAGCAGATAAGATGGGCAGGTGTTACAGCACCTACACACGTGTCTTGTCACCTGGGGAGAAGGAACAAAAAGAAAGGCCGGGCATCGCGTATGGAAGGCCCGGTTCGCTCTTCTGTCCCGAGTGCTGCGGAATTGACCACTCGGGGTTACACTCCAAGCATAACAATGTCACATGCCCTCCCTGCAATGCGCCACTTCCTCATGCGTCCGTCGTCAAAATTCGTGTCCAATAACAGCTATTTGTAAAGCCCAACAATACGAGCGAGGGCTGCGACATATATACAACCAGTTCTGTATGATATATGCCGAGATACGTATGTAGGGGTGTATTAGGAACGCGGCGGACGCAAGGGACAGACGCCCTACCCATTACTCGGCACAGCCTCTTTTTCATCAGCTCCAACGACTCATGTATGGTAGTGGCTTCTCCCTTGCCCGGCCAGGATACCAATGGTATAGTTACATAGCTTCGCTCGCAGGATGCGCGGCCCGCTGAATATGATGGGAGAGAAGAGCCAGAAGGCCTGGGCATTGCACCCCACGTCCAACGTAAGGTCCACGGGGTTCTTCCATGGACACGGGCTCGGAACGCACTACTGCAGCGCTGCTCTTCAGGCCCAGTTCTGGTGAATAACCCCCCTCGCTCGGCCCCTAGAACAGCAATCCGTTCCTACGTAAAATTAGCAGTACGTAGGTTGTACGTAGTATGTAAGATGTTCTGGAGTCTCCCTATTTCGGCACCCCGGGCGTTCTTCGCAACTTGGACCCTCCTATATCTGTAGCGTGTAAGCGACTCAGGGGGGTGAGTACAAACGGGGAGGAGGACGCCTGGGCATGCCAGGCGACCCCCACGCCATTTGTCGCAACCGTTGCGAACGAGAGGAGACCCCCAGCAGGCGGGCAGGGTGTCTGTCTTTGCGTCTGACAGCGGGGTACCCACTGGTACGAGCAGGGGGGTTGACGGACTGACTCAGACGGCCGTGGCCCAGTATTTTGAGTCAGTGCTGATGGCTACGAAAAAGAAAAAAGAACATCCTCGCTTCCCGTCAGCGCCTAGATTTGTGGTGAGGCGGGAGCGGGCCGCCGCTGCTTGTACTACATACGGGAGGAAAATAAATGCCTGGCGGGAGGTGGCGTAGAACTCTCCAGGTCTCTCTAACTTTAGGTATTCTCAAAAAAAAAAAAAATGGGGGGGGGGGGGGGGGGGGGCCCCCC
>QJNU01000429.1:0-66736 GCA_004154915.1 Monosporascus ibericus | reverse complement strand
CCCCCCCCCCCCCCCCCCCCCCGCCGGTTGATTCCCAGTTTTATTTCGTTGTTCGCCAAGGCCGAGAAGGAGACTTAGGCCAAACACCATACGCCATCTTCTTCTTGCAAGGCTAGTAGTCTCCTTATTAAAGATGAGTAACGCAGAATACTTAAAGGTAGACGTTCGACTGTCACTCAAGCGCTCTAGGAGCCTATTAACAAGGGCGTGGCATTTTACGGAGAGGATACTCCCCGCGGTCTGTCGTGGAAAGAAGATGGTGCGCCCGTAACCGACAGCTTCGATCACGATACTCAGGAGCATCCGGCTGTCTTTTTTACTAGCATGCTTACGGAGGAACTGAAAGAGAGATACCAGTAAAATGGATCCTTCCTGGGGGGTCTAGCTAGAAGATTCCTCTTGGTCGCTGGCTGGCGGATTGTGCGTTTGTTGTGCTGACGTCCAGGGAAGCGGCCAGACCTCTCTGCTCAAACCCAGGTGCTCATCAATATTCGCCGCCGCTTCCTAGTAACTGTATGGGGGCCTCATCCCGTGACTAAGGAGAGCAGATCTGGGCGGGACGGCGGTTGTTACTGTTACAGTTTGAAGCCGCGGCTGATTGCTGCATATTCACTGTCATTAATGGCAGCACTACTACGCCATTTAAACGGGCCAACTTCAACAAGTAAATATCAGAATGGCGATGGAGACAAAAATATAAGGTAGCTTAAACGCCTTTTAATCATAATATAAAATACTATATCCTCGGCTGCTTTCTCTATTAGGTACATCAAAACGGGTGTAAATAGGGGGTTCTCGTAGCATGGATCGGAGAGAACGAGGTCTTGAGTAGGGGAAAATAACCCACACCTCCTGAGTATCGTACATTAATTCGCTCGCCTGACCAGTAAGAACTCTGTCATAGAAAAATGGGGGTCTAAAGGGCTCCAATCAGACCATATGGGGCCCACTAAGCGCTATAAAAAGGGCTTCGATCAGCCTAGGTGGCTTGGGAGGATCATTCCCTCCTTAGAGTCAGAGCTGTCAATATAGCCTCGGTTTCTTCTGTGACAAACTCGATGGGTTAAAAGAAAACAAAAAAAGAGCCCAAAGAGACAAGAAAAGATATTGTACAAGCGGGAAATCCTCATGAAGAACAGTGTTGTAGAAAACAGACATATGTCAACCAAAAGTGTCCCGGACTCCATCACTGGAAGTCTTCATCGAATGGGTAAGATTGAGGCCCACCCTTAGGCCGCGTGGACCCTTCGAACTCATACCCCTGGTATTTGCACAAATCGTCACCTCGACCGCAGACATAGGTACTCCGAATCTCGGGGTCGTTCGGCGACCAGAGGACGTACGGGTCGCCGTCCTTCTCGCCCTCCGTGGCCTCCTGAGTCAGTGTGTGCTTGTAATTCTGCACCGTATAGCCTCTGTAGTGGTGGAGGGCGCAGCAGCCAGACTGTTAGCATACTGGTTTTCTCCCCGTCACACCTCAGGGGCCAAGGCTTGGAGCACTGGGGAGGGAGGTGAAACTCACGTCATGGCAGTCCGCCAGAATACGCAGAGGACCTCCTGCTCATCCTTCGCAGACTGGCAGTTGTGTAGTGTACCCGTCTGTTTCTCCTCCGACACCGCGAAGCCACCGGTGATCCACCCAGCACCGCTCGAATCTCCTTGGAACCCGACGGAGTACGTGTCACAGTTAGGCTGATCGCGAGAGAAAGTTGCATAAGGTGTGGGGAGTGTTAATTGTCATGGATCCTCTAGGCTCTGGAGAGCAGTAGCTAGGAAGCTCTATATATAGTGTGGGAGCCCCGGAACAACGTTATTACGGGGTCTTTACAGCTCTTAGAGGCTTTGATAACTAAGCAAGTAACCCTTATTCTGCGACATACCCCCCAGATAAAAGGGAGATACTCCCTTAAATCTGTCATTCGCAGTTTTATATAACCCTTAAATCAGTATTTTTAAAAAAAAAAAATATAGCTAATATAAAGATCGGGTCTAGTAACAAAAAGGTAGGCCATATATGTTTTAAGTCATCTGGGGAAAAAAGGTTTTACGCTTTCCTCCATTTTATCGCTTATGGTAACAGGCAACGAAAAGTAGGTCCGTACGTTTTGCGCGCGCCTATATCTGCTATTTTTGCAACGTTATTACGTTTACTTTTTTCTTTCTTTTTTCGGTTCGAATAATAATTTCGTAAACATTTTAAGCTAAGAAAAATTAATTGCAAAATTAACCTTATGCATATAAATCATTATTATCACTATTATTATCACTACCAGAAATAGATATTTGCCCCCGCGCGGCGCATATATTACGCGCTTTACAAGCTATTAGGCGTATTAACTAATGATTGCAGCCACTATTAATATAAATCACAAAAATAACGTAAGTACCTGCTGCTTCCGGATGCCTTTATATTTGCTAACGGTAATTGTAAATACCTTCCTGTCAGCTAGCAGGGGGTGCATTAGCACCCCATATGCGGAAAGGCTCCCTCTAATCGGATGATATATGTTCCGTTGTTAGGTTACTTCAAGAGCAGTACGCGGTGCGACAGCACACGTAACTAGCCTAATACAACAACACAACTGATGTCCCCTATATCTGACACTTCCCGTATTTAACGTACCGCCGTTACCCGCGTTCGCAAAGCGCGCGCCGCGCGCGCGCAGGCCGCTACCGCTGCCGCCGACGCTGCTATGTAACGGCTGGTCGGTTTAACCAACTATTAAAGCTAGTCGTACGGTTTATGTTAACAATAGTCACCTTTCCTTTTATATTTCATTCGTACGTTTAGAGCTATTAATACTTAAGCGTACATTATGTTTAATTTTCTAATTTTTGGCGCTTTTAGCGAATTTGCCATTAGCTGATGTTGGATATAGGGGACATCAGTTGTGTTGTTGTATCCCGTCAGTTGCAGGTGCTGTTGCACTCATACAACTTTAAGTAGCTTAGCTCCGGAACACATATGGGCCGATCAGTAGGTGACCTTTCCGTATATGGGGTGCGCTACGCACCCCCCAGCTAGCTGACACACCCCCTTAACGCCTTGAAGTATTCACGGCGTTAATCACCGCACTTCATCACTCCCTAGAGCCACAGCTGTCCATTCCACCTCTCTTCCGGCGATTGAATCCTCCTGACCAGCTAATTCCTCGTCTAAAATAACCCTTAAAGCTTTCCTCCGCTAATCCAGGGCTTCGGTAATATTTATCAGTTTTAGCTGCTCTCTGAAATGCCTGAAGGCTTCTCGTAACAGGGCTTTAATTAATCCATCCGCCAGCATGTCGCCTGTAGGCGTATAGTCCACTTTGATCAGGTCCCTTTCTGCTGCCTTTCGCAACCAGTAGTTATATATATCCACGTACCGTAGCTTTATTTGTAAGAGGGTGACGTCGGCGTTGATCAGCCGTATCGTCTGTTAATTGTCGTATTACATATTTAACAATCCTGCATCTAAGTTAACTCTTAATTTCTTAATCAGTCGAAAGGTAAATAAGGCTTTTTTTATAACCTACGTAAGGGATAATAACTCCGTTTCGGTTATAAAAGTAATTATTATATCTTATTTAACGTCTCACACCACCTCGCGGTACATACCACCTCGCGGTACACTTTTTCCAACGTTTCAATTATCTAACTTCAATTACTTATTTCTTAATAACCATAATATGGAACGACTTATAAAAGAAGCGAAAATAAACCTAGCCGTTTAGGCTAAAAAGAGAAACCCGAAACTTAGTTATAAAAAGCTTAGTTTTATTTATGACGTTCCATTTATTACCTTAGGGTCGCGAATTAACGGCAGACGTATCCGAATCGATATTATTCCCAGTTTGCAAAATCTAATTCCGACCGAAGAAAAATCGATTATCGACCGAATCCTTAACCTAAATACGTAAGCGTTTTTTATCCGGCTTTAATACGTTAAAGATATGGCGAATTTGTTGCTTACCTAGTGTTATGACCCAGCGAGGCTTGGCCTCTCCAAACGGTCGGAGACTGCAGTCTTAGGAAATCGGATCACGTGACTTCTAATCACGGTAGATCCAGTAATCAGGAGTGACCAAGGACAAAGGATCATTATTAATCACAACGAACGATAATAATCAAAAGGGATTAATAAAGATCACCTTGGTTTAATAAGAAGGATATATACGCTTATTACCTCTCCTATAATCCAGATAGTACCAGCTTATAATACAATTTAGTTACCCAGATTACCCTTAATAATCTGCTATTACCAAACGTAATTATTAAACGTATTATTGCTTAATTTCCCACGACACTATTACCAACATAAACCGTACGATTAGGTTTAATAATTGGTTAAACCCTTTAACCGTTATACGTTACAAACTTTTGTTTAACAATATTATCAAACTTTAAGCAATACCATTAACATTATATCTTTTAGCAAGCAACCCGCCTTTAAAAAAACCTTTTAAGTACCCGAGGACAACCCCATAAATTCCGATAACGAAGAAATTTAACTTAATCTCTCCCAGGAAGAAGCCTTACGCCGACTGGACTAGCTAACTAACGCGATTACTTAGCTTACCAACAACAAGATCGAACTTACCAATACCCTTAAGGAAACTCGCGAATAACTAAAAATCCAAAAAGTTAAGCTAGCAAAATAAGTAAGCATAAAGTAACCCGATTAACCGGATTAACCAACCCAACCAGCATAACCTGCTTAAATAACTTACGGCAAGGAATCCGGAAAAATTTTAAAGCCTACCAAACCTACCTTTTTCGACGGAACTACCACCAAGTTATAATAATTCTTTACGAAATGCCGTACTTACTTTAAGTACTTCCCTATTAAACTCGTAACGCCTACCTTTTAAGTCTAGTTCGCCGTAGGACGGTTAACCGGAAACGTAGCTATTTGGTTTAAACCTACCTTTCGTAAATAAGTTACCAAACTTCCCTAATAAAGGTCCGCAAAAACTATGGTTATTTATAATAATTACGAAAGATTCGAAAAGGAATTAAGGAAAGCATTCGGAATAATAAATAAAAAAACCAAAGCCGAAAAAAAGATCAAGGATTTAAAGCAAAAAAAATTAACCTCTAGATATAGCAACTCCTTTATTTAACTAGCTTCGAAAATTAATTAAGAACAAAAAATATTAATAACCATATTTTTTAACGGCTTAAAAAAGGAAATATAAAAAGAATTATTTAAGGATAAACGCTTCGAAAAGTTGGTAAACTATATCGCCATGGTAGTCAAGATCGACGATTAGCAATACGCCTAAAGGATTCGATACTCCAAAAACCAACAAAATAATAAGCCAAGGCACCCCCCTAATACTAGCATTCCACGAAGAACTAACACGTTCTATAAAACAGCACCAGGACCCATAAAATTAAGCGCAATTTAACAACGCAACCCGCGTACCATTAAGTACTTTAATTGCAACAAAATGGGATATAAGGCCTACCAATACAAAGCACTTAAAAAGCTATAACAAAATACCTGGATATTAATTTCCCAAAAACCCCCTCGAAATAATTAAGGAAACGATAACAAATTAATCAACATAATCAGGATTAGGGATAACCATAATCCCCCCAAAAAAGTATAACAAAAATTACAAAAAACAAAAAAGCTATCCTAAACGACCATTTAAAAATAGCGAACCCCTATTACAGAACCTACAATAACCCAATAACTAAAGAAGTACGACGGGTAAAAAAAACTTTCAAAGGATAAACTACTTTCCCGTTCCCAAAAAAAACGGCGATAACGGTACGAACAGTTAAAACTTAACGCATAAATTAAAAAATACCAAGGTTAAAATAAAAACCTACTACCAGGATAACCAGACCGACATAAAAAACTTCACGCCATTTAATATAAACGCACCTATTACCTAAAACATATAAAAAAAAAACGATATATTAAAATACGCCTTACGTAAATATACAACCAAGGATTTAACTTTTATAATCAGATCGGAAAAAACCCTAAAAACTAACGATAATACAAATACTTAAAAATGTTCGCCTTAAAAAATATCATTAACATTATTACAGCCGTAACGAACTAACCCGAAAAAAAGAATTACCTTAACAAAAACCCTATATGCCATTACGGTTAATACGATTATAAGATAAAAAAAGAATAAATCCACCAAACAATTATAAAAATATTATTAAAAATAATCAATAATTTAAACTTCCGTTTAACCTTTACGAATAACCCGGAAAAACAGCAAAAAATCAAATACGAAATAAAAAAAAGAAATAAAAAAATAAAGCAATATAAGGCCCAGTTCTAAACACGATAAAAAGAATAAAAAATCCCCGAACCAAAATACATTATTAAAAAAAACTTTCAAACGTAAGTCCTTTTACTCGAAGCTACCTTACGCCGACAGGAAAGATAGCTAAAGCAATTAAAAACCCTTAACGCACAAAATCAAAAACGCATTAAGGCGTTAAAAGATAAATTAAAAAATAAACGCTACCTATAAAAAAGCCGCAAAATGGTAAAACCCGGAAAAGCCAACAGGAGCTTCCCAAAAGGGCTTTAAACGCGACGATAAAAGCCAAAAACAACCTTATTACCTTATAAGTACGGATTAAAACATATTAATTTACTGTATTTATAAACTACAGAATAATAAAAAGTAATTATATTACGCCAGATATAATCAACCGACTTCGATTACCATAAAAAAAAAATAAAACCCTATATTACCGAAAACGCAAAAGGTCAGGTATTCGCTTACGATAACGGAAAGATCAGCCGCAAAATTAATCACCTCAAAATCTTTATTAATAAACAAAACCAGATAGCAAACTTCGACATCGTTCCAATAAGGAACTACGACATAATTTTCGGAAAACCATAATTATATTAATACAACCCCTTAATTAATTAAATAATTAACCAGATAAAGTTTACTTTACATCTATTCGACAAAAAGAAAAAAGATACAAAAAGATCTTAACATTCGATCGAAAATAACGACGAATGCAGGTATAAAGACACGACAAAAACCTTACCACCTACAGGAACAAAACATAAAAAAAAGCAAAAGTATTACAAAAAAATACAACGCATTATCGTTACCATTAAAACAAAATTGCAAAAAATAAACGATCACCTATAACATCAGCCCCTAAAGCCAAAAACCATAGCTAACGTACCTCCATAATACCACAAATATAAACGACTATTTCGTAAAGAACTTAAGACGAAACTATTAAAACATAGCGAATAAAACCACGAAATAATCCTTAAAAATGGGACATCGATCAGATTCTATCCAATTTACAACCTTAATAAAACAAAACTACAAGTATTACGCGAATACGTTAAAAACAAACTTCGGAAAAATCACATATAATATTTTAATTCATTAACCGGATACCCTATATTCTTTGTACTAAGAAAAAACGGAAAGTTACGTTTAATTATCGACTATAAACAATTAAATAATATTACGACCAAAAATAGAATACCGTTACCCCTAATTAACGAAATAAAGGATCGCCTTTATAAAACTAATTAATTCATAAACCTAAACCTTAAAAAAGAATACAATTAAATTCGTATCAAATTAAGATACGAATAAAAAACAACCTTTAAAACAAAATACGGACTTTTTAAATATCTCGTTATACCTTTCGGACTTACGAACGTACCAGCAACTTTTTAACGGATAGTTAATTACGTACTTAAGGAATATTTAAACATTTTCGTTATTTATTACCTCGACGATATTCTCATTTACTTAAAAAATAAAAAGAAATATATAAAATACGTTTATATAGTTCTTTAAGCCTTATAAAACGCCAACCTTTTAATTAATAATAAAAAGAGCCAATTCCATACGCAAAAAGTGGAATTTTTAAAACATATCATTACCCCAGGATATATTAAAATAAACCCCAAAAAGATCGTTATAATATAGGAATAAAAAATGTTTATTATAATTAAAAAAATATAAACCTTTTTCGGATTCGTTAATTATTATAAAAAGTTTATTCGAAACTTTAGCAAAATAATTACGCCATTATTTAACTTAACGAAAAGAGAAAATAAGTTTTTTTAAATAACGAAAACGGAAACCGCCTTCCAAAAAATTAAAAACGCGATTATTAATAAGCCAGTATTAATTATATATAACCCGAACCGCCTAATTAAACTTAAAACCGATATTTTGGATTACGCTTTAAGCGTAATAACAAAATACCGTAATAATTAAGGCCATTTATACCTTATCGCCTTTTATTTTTACAAATTAAAAAAAACAAAATTAAATTACGCCATTCCCAACAAAAAATTTATAACTATCGTTAAAACCTTTCGAAAATTCAGACATTACCTTAAAAAAAACTTTTACCAGGTTAAGGTATATACCGACCATAAAAACCTTACCCGTTTCACTACCACCAAAAAACTTATAAAACGACAACTACGCTACGCCGAAAAATTAGCAAAATACAACTTTATCATCATCCACCAGAAAAAATCAAAAAACGGTAAGGCAAACGTACTTAATCGAAAACCAGACCTCGAAAAAAAAATAATTAAAATTAACCATTAAATCTTTAACATTACGCCAAAAAAATATTTATAATTACGACAAATAATAACAATCAGAATAACACCCTTTAATTTATACCAGAAAATCCAGAAATATAACGACAACATACCTAAAAACCAAAAAATGAAAAAGATATAAGTTCCAGAAAAATACCAGGAAATATTAATAAAAAATATACACGAACATTAGCTATACGGACACCCAGGGATCCACAAAACCCTAAAACGATTATAACGCACCTATTACTTCCTTAAAATAAAATTAATAATAAAAAAAATACGACAATAATACCATATCTGCAATATGGTAAAAGCACGACGACATAAGCCATACGGAGAATTATAGCCATTACCAATCGTAAAACGACCATGGAACTTAATTACTTTTAACTTTATTACTAAACTTCCACTTTTAAAAGACCCAGTTACAAATATACATTACGATAATATTTTCGTAATCGTTAACCAATTTACCAAATTTTCCTATTTCTTACCATATAATAAAAATACAAACGCAAAATAATTAACCTACATCTTTTTAAAACATATCTTAAAAATATACGGATTACTAACGGAAATCATTTTAAATAAAAAAATAATATTTATTTCAAAATTTTGGCAAAAACTTATAGCCCAACTAAACCTAAATTATAAATTATCCAACGTATTTAAACCCTAAACAAACGGATAAACGGAAAAAACCAATTAAATATTAAAAACCTACTTACGATATTATATTAATTACGAATAAAACGATTAAGCCCAAAAGCTATTTATTACCTAATTAACCTACAATACCAGTTATTACGAAAGTACCAAAACAACTTTAATAAACGTTAACTTTAATTTTATACTAAAAGTTTACAAAAATATACGTAAAGGCCTTACTAACGTTAAAATAATCCTTATATCAAAACAACTTAAATAACTACATATAAAAATAAAAATAAAACTTAAATTCGTATATAATTAAATAAAGAAATATTATAACTAAAAAAGGTTAAAAAAATTAACCTTCCGGGAAAAAGAAATGGTTTACCTAATTACCAAAAACATCCAAACCAAGCAATTAAACAAAAAACTTAACTTTAAGTATATCGGTTTATATAAAATTATTAAGAAAATCTCAAAAAATAATTACTAATTAAAATTACTACCTAAAATCAAACTCTATCCAATCTTTTACGTTTCCTTATTCGAATTAACAACGGATACCATTAAAGTTAATATGGAATACGAAAAAAAAAGCAGAAAAAATATATTAACGTACAAAATAAAGAAAATCCTGGATATACGAAAAAAAAACGGACTTACTAAATACCTAATCAAATAAAAAAATTACTTAAATTCCGAAAATACCTAAAAACCCGCCAAAAACCTTATAAACGCCTAACGCCTTTTAAGGAATTTTTACCAACAACGCCGGAATTACCGGTAATAACACCTTAATTAATGTTATTAATAACGGATTAATCGGTATTTTCGATACCCGATCAGTTTACCGGACCAGGAGCCTGCGTTAATATAACCGCGCTAACCTTTAACTTAACCTACTTACGTTTTTTTTATTCCTTTAGTTCGTTTAACGACTAAAGGCCACGTTAAACCATGGTAATACCTTTTAAACGCGCTAAAGCCTTTTATTTACGTAACCGAATTAAACGAACCAAAACCTCGTTTATCTTCTCTTAATATTAACGTTAAATCTTTAATTAACGTCGTTAAAGCTTTAAAAAACGTTCCTTTATAAACGTTTCCTTTCGTTCGAAACGTTAATATTTACGACGGATGTTCTATAAGGAAAAAAGCGGCACGCCGGTACCATCGTAGGAACGACCCCGGGAAACATATTCCTTACATCGCGATACGTTTTTTATTATTTCGCATTTTAACCCTTTTAAAAAATATTACGAACAAGATATAACCTTAAAACCAAATTCGTTAAAAACCTCGACAAAATCAGCACGACGGGCGGTAAAAGAACGGGGTTTGCGGCGAATTTCTTCAATTCGGCTAAACATGTTAGCTACTGAAATATACCAGAAAAATAAAAATAAGGAAAAAAAGTTACTTACCAAAAACACGAAACAAACAAATTAATCTTTAAAAGCAAAGATCTTAAAAGGGGGGAAATCGTATTATAACCTAACAAAGCTTAGCCTTTTTAAACGGTCGGAAACTGCAGTTTTAGGAAATCGAATTACGTAACTTTTGATTACGGTAAATCCAATAATTAAAAATAACTAAAGATAAAGGATTATTATTAATTATAACGAACGATAATAATCAAAAAGGATTAATAAAAATTACCTTAATTTAACAGGAAGGATATATACGCTTATTACCTTTCCTATAGTCCAGATAGTACCAGCTTATAATACAACTTAATTACCTAAATTACCCTTAATAATCTGCTATTACCAAACGTAACTATTAAACGTATTATTGCTCAGTTTCCCACAACACTACTGCCAACATAAACCGTACGACTAGGTTTAATAGTTGGTTAAACCCCTTAGCCGTCACACCTAGCGTGTCGCGGAACGCGTTAAGGTTAATTAGGCGTCGAGATTTGTACGACGGCAAAACAAATTTAAAACGCGTTTAAATCGAAAAATCGATTATTAAAAGGTATTATGCGAAGATTTAAAAGTATTTCGTAAATGGTTTAAGCTTATTCAGGTTATAATCGTAAAATACGGCATTATAGAAAAGGATATTTATAATTTCGACGAAACGGGCTTTTTGATGGGATTTTTAATAATTTGCGGTATAGTAATTACAAATACCGAAAAACGTGGAAAACTTAAATAAGCGCAATAAAGTAATCGGGAATAGGTTATAATTATACAGGTTATTAATTCGTAAGGTTAGGTTATACCGCCATTTATTATTTGGCAGGAAAAACCTACCTTAATTTTTAATATCGCGATAATCCATTATTAGCCGATTAAAAAGTCGGTATTAATTATAATAATTGGATAACGAACGAATTAAGTTTAAAATAAATCCAGCATTTTGATAAATATACTCGAACGCGTACGAAAAAAACGAAACGCCTTCTTATTTTCGACGGCTACGAAAATTACCATTCGATAAAATTCGAAGAATATTACGCGAATAACGATATTATTACTTTTTATATACCCTTTTATTCCTCCTATCGGCTTTAACCTTTTAACGTATCTTACTTTTCCGTCTTAAAGCGCGCCTATTCGTTTTATATCGAAAATTTAATGCGATATTACCATACCCATATCGCGAAAGAAGATTTCCTTACCGGCTTTTACGACGCGTTTAAAGCTGCCATAACGTTCGATAATATTAAAGCTGGATTCGTAAAAGTTGGATTTATTTTATTTAATCCTAATAACGTCCTTTCCGAATTAAAAATTCCTCCAGCTGTACCTACGCCGACCGTCTCGCCGCTTATTTCTGCCGGTTTTATTCTTCCCCCCCCCCGCGAAAACCCTTAAAAATATCCAAAAAGTAACGAAGTAAGGACGTTATTTGCAAAAAAAAATCAGAAATTATCAGGGCAGCTCGCCGACAAAAATGGTTAAATCGGTTAATCTTTTGATTAAAAGTAACTTGTTGCTTTTGCATAAAATTGCGCTTTTTCGGGAAAAAACCGCCTAATTACGCGAAACGAACCATTTTTTTAACAAACGCCGAAGGACTAAAAACAAACGTTTTTAAAAAAAAAGGAATACTTACTATAAAAAAAGGACAAATTTTTTTAGCCAAAAAAGAAGGGGGTGGTAAAAAATCCCAGTTAATAACGGCTAAAGGTAATCGTCGCAAAAGGGTTGAAACGAAAAAACGGAAGTATGGCGTTTGCGGCAAGTCCGGATATAATGCGCGCATTTATGAAGAAGCGGTAGATACCTCTAGCGAAGAAGAATCCGACTAGTTTAAATTGATTTATGGCGTTGTTATTGCTTTATTTGATTTCGTTCCTGCGAGGTGCCAAAAAGTGTACCGCGAGGTGGTATGTACCGCGAGGTGGTGTGAGACGTTATTCGCCCGCTATTTTATTATTTTTCCGAACAGCTTTATAACGTAAATTTGGGACCTTTTTCGGTCGACCAAGTTATCCGTAAAGGAGGCGTTATTTTAAATATCCATCGAATCCTTACTACCGAACTATAACGTTAATATCTTAATACCGATCAGGTATAATATAATTTTATTAATAGCGTTATAATATACGTTACTAAGGTTTTGGTTAAATCGTGCAAGTCGGAATATTATAAAGGATATATTAGGTCGCGTATTAACTATAATATATAAGATAAAACCGATCTTTTTTTAGTATCTGTTAACTAAGCCTAAATGGGCCAGATCAGGATTTGGCAATAGTTTAACGCTTGCTATTAACGTTTCTGAAAAGTTATTTAGATTCTTTTAGGAACTAAGTTAGCCAGCTTATTTATAAAATCGGATTAGGATAACCAAATTTCTTTGTTAAATTTATTTTTAATTACTTCGATTTTAAAGAATTATTATAAATTTTCGCCATTTATAAAGGTATATCGTTCCTATATTTATTAAATTAACTAATTAATAAAGTTTTAATATTTCTTATTATATGTAACGATTATATCGTTAACGTAGAAAAATAAAAATACCTTTTAACGAAAAAAATAATATGATTTATAAGGAACGGGGTTAAGTTTTAAATCTTTAAATATGCTAGTAAAATCCTTTTACTAAAAAAAAGGGGATTTTTTTAATTTATATAATACCTTTTTAATTAGGAGTATTTTGTTACGTTATAGGTATCCTGGGGGCGTTTTTATGTATATTTCGTAAGGTAAGTTTGCGTTAACGAAAGCGTTTATAACGTTATATTGCTTAAGTTTTAGGTTAAACTTAGTCGTAATAACGATTAAAGCTCAAAATAACTTTCCAGCTAACGTAAATACGTATGTATTTTTATAAACGTTTTTAAGTTATTAATCGTTTCGTACGACGAAACGGGCCTTATATTTTTAAAGTTAATTATATTTATCGAATTTATAAACATATATTTATATATACCTTAAGACCTGGTTTTTTTTTAATTAAGAACTAATTAATAACCTTTTAGGATTTTATTTTTTTATAATTTTGCAGGTAAGTTAATTCGGCTTTACGGAATATCTTTTTTAACGGGTATATATTTAGCTTTTTATGGTATCGCGGTAATGGCGGTAAATCTTGCCTATGTACCCGGTTTCGTAACTTAAGTAACGTTTTTTGTTTTAATAAATTAAAGCCTTTTCGATTAAGATAATACGTATTTCGGGTTTTTATTTTCCCTAAACTTCCGTAACTTACCAGCCGGTTATTACGCGTACTTATAAAATAAGTTATTCGTTTTGCATTAAATGCGGCTTCCTATACTTTATAGTTAACTTTAATAATATTATTATAATTCGGAACGTACGGAAAGTTTATATTTAGAACCCGTAAAGTACTTTCGTTTTTTACCGTTATTTTAGGTTAAATAACGTAACAAAAGCTTAAGGTTACTTTTATTTTTTCCGGCGGCGCAATGATTATAATAGTTATTAAGGTAAACGTTGGTGGCGGTAATAGTCCAAAAAACGGAAGTAATTCGAATATAACGGTCGTATAAAGGTGATCAATTTTTTACAAGTAAGTTTATTTTTCCTTATTCCGTACGTCTTTTTAAACGCTAATACCATTCTGGAGCTAACCTTCCTATCTAGCCGGTAACTAAATTATTCCGCTTAAGTTTATATTTTCTTTTTGTATATATATAAGGTGGTTATTGGCCTAATTAAGTATAATAATTTGTCGGAATAAATTCTGTAATTCGTTTTCGGTAACGTAAAGTAAGTTATTTTTAAGGTTTTTAATATTACCGGAAAAGGTAACCTTTTCGTTAAATTAAACGTTTTAAATAACGATAACCTTATTAATTAATAAGTTCCAAATCTCGTAGATGTTCGTAAATCGATAACCGATAAGGAAGTTAATTTATGTCTTAAGATTTAGCTTTTAAAGTCTTTATTTTTTTTATAGCGGTAATCGTTATAACGTAGGCCATATAGTTATAAACTCGAAGCTAGGCTTATCAAGGCTTTCGATTAAGTATTATAATATTATTTTTATACGTTAGGTAAATATAGTAAACCTTATATAAAGTTTGCCAAAAAAGAAAGTATTTTAGGGTACGGTTATATAGATATATTACCGTTTTGAAGATATATACGATTAGGAACGTTAATAACTTAACATTATTTCGTATCGTAATTGCTTTTTCCTTGATTATATCCCTTAAGCGTTTTGCACTCCCATTTTAAGCCTGGGTATGTGGTATTAAGGGCTTAAGTCTGATATTAAAAGGAGGTAATTAAAGCATATTTCGAAATTGGTAATTTTTTAAGATTTCGTTATCGTATTCGATTATTTATAGGAAAACCTTATCTTAATTCTTTAGGACTTTTAAAAGGTATCGAAACGTTATAATTAATATATCTTACTTTCGGTTTTTTAGGTAAGTATCCCAGATAAAGCCTAAATATCTGTCGGTAGCGAACATAACGTATTTATATTTTTTAAGGTTTTTTTCGAAGTTAGTAAAGTCGACGGCGATTCTTTGGCCTAATCGGGATATTTCTTTCCGAAGTTTGCAGCGTATTTACTTTTTCGCTTTAACCTTGCCATATGCTTGATATTCGATTATTATAAAATCCTTTAATCGGATTCCCTTAATATAGGAATGCAACTAAGCGATTATCTCGGGGCCTGGATAACCTAATTACAGGTGCCATATGGTACCGTCACTTATACGTGGTAATCTTTTCGTCCATAAATTGATATTTCGTTTATAAATAACTAAGGTTACATAAAATATTATTATGTTAATATTTTCGATAACGAATTAATTAAACTTATTTATTAGCGTAATAATTACCTAATTATATTTATTTCGAATAAAATTGTTAGTTTTTCGGTTATCTTACTAATACCTTTTTTTTCGGAACTGCCGGAAAGATATTAGATTGCATGCGAAGTTTTCGCAATAGGCTACGTTGTATAAACGTAACGCTTTTTGGCCCTTAGGATTTTAAAATAATATGTTTACTTTTCCGTAACCTTTAATCGGGACGAAGTTATTCTTTGCGTATATTTTATTACCTTAAATCGTTATCCTATAATTTAGAAACTTATTAATTAAGTTAAAAATATATATCGTAAACCTTAAATTTAAAATAAATAAATTTTTTAAGGGGTAAAATAAAATACTTATAACGTTACGTTAATTAATAATTAAAAAGTAGGTTAAAATTTGTTTTATTTTTTTTAAGAATTAATTTGTTTTTATAATTAACTTTTTTATAATTTTTAATAAACGATCGATTTTTTCCTTTAAAAATTAATTAAAGGTAATCCGATTTTTAATTAATAATGTTATTATTCTTATAAACTTAAAGTTTATTAAGGCTTTTTTAAAGAACGCGTAATAGCATTAGGGTAACCGATATAGGGTATTATAGTATGCTTTATAATAGGTACCCTAATTATTTAATTCGTAACGTTTTCGTTTGCTGGCGTTTCGATCCGAATAAAAATTACCTCGATTACCTTACTTTAAACCCTATCTTAAATTCCTACCTTTCGGTTAACGGTTAATAAGTTTAGTTTTTTCCTGATCAAGATCGTCCGGATTAGATGGTTCCGTAGGAGCCTTATGGAACGTTAAAAACGTTATTTTTACGTTTCTTAATGTAATTGGTAAATGGGTTATAACCTAATAATCCAGAAGGTTAATAGCTACCTTTTGGTAACTAATCGTACCGTTTTTTATCTCGGCTTTCTTTACTATCTGGAAGGTGGTCGTCTAGGTTTTTATAATTGGAGCTATTGTTGTATATAAGTCGTTAACCCATACGATCGTCGTTTTCGTTTCCGGGATTCCGTATCGTTATTCTTAGGTCATAATTTTTTGCTATTTCCCGATTTATTCGTTTAACTTTTTTGTTAACTTTAAAACTTACTTTAACCGGTCGTAATATTATCGTTAGGTATTAATTAAAAGCTTATTATCGTATACCTTACCAAACTCGGTTAACGTAACGTATTATTCCCGTAAATTCTTTTTTAAAAAAAGGTTTATTTCTTTAATCGCTAAAGATACCGATTCCAGAACCTAATTTATAAGGCTATTTACACTTTTGCGAAAGGTATCGTACTTTTTATTTATATAAGTATATTCCGTAAAGTCCTGATTATAGGCTTATTTATTTTCGGTTATTATCTTAAGGGTATTCGTTAGGTAGTTCGTTTAATCGACCTTTTCGACTTGTATGGTTCCTTCGGTAAATGAATTAATTATTCGCGTTATCATTTAACGAAATCGTTTCTTTGGATAAGTAGCCATTTTGGGTTTCGTAGGTTTGATAAGTTATTCAAGTAACTGATCAAAATTAATATAATCCCAGATATCAAAAGCGCGTATTTTAATCTGGAATTTGCCTTTAAAGCGGTCCTAATCCTTAAGTCCCTTATAAATAACTAAGGACGTCGACTATGCGGTCGCCATTATTGTTATTAAAATATATAGATAATTGTTACTAATATACAGCCTATATCATCTCAGCAACAGCTGATCAGTTGATATATACGCGAATTAAGCGAATGAGACTCTTAATTGTTGGATATAGGGGACATCAATTGTGTTGTTATATCCCGTCAGTTGCAGGTGCTGTTGCACTCATACAACTTTAAGTAGCTTAGCTCCGGAACACATATGGGCCGATCAGTAGGTGACCTTTCCGTATATGGGGTGCGCTACGCACCCCCCAGCTAGCTGACAGCTGAACCAAAAAACCAAGGCTAAAATTTCGCGATCGCTGGCAACCACCAGCAATCGACGAAGATGGAAGCCCCTACTATACCACAGCAGTCTATTAAAGTTCCTGACGACATGGCTCAATATACTTAATAACTTAAGTTACTTACCCTTTTAAACCTTATATAGTTATAACGGAATAAAAAAAGAAACTTATTAATATTTAAGCTTTTTAAGTAATAAGCCTTATTAACGGAAAAGCCGCCAACCGACTTTAAGCCGATATTACGACTTTAATTGTTACCTTCCGATTCGATAAAATAAAACGATAAATTTAGGTTAAAATAAATTATTAAAAACTTAACTAAATACTTAAATTCGTTTATTAAAAATATAAAAGTAATTACCAAACGGATTATAAGATAAAAATATTTTTTTGTCGAAATATTCGGCGGCCATTTTAATATAACGGTTTTTTTAACTTTTAACCGAACGTTTTACGCCTTTATACGGTTATTAAGCTTATAACTAATTAATTCAGAAGTAAAAAATAAACAAGTTTCCTAAGTTAATATAATTAAATCAAGGTATAATTTTTTACTTAAGTACCGGTATAGAAATTGTCAAATCGATTATTAAAATTAACTTTACCGTATTTTAATTTTTTAATAAAAAAGATAATAAACTTTTAATTGGTTTAAGGGAAGAGTAACGGATTTGTAACGAATAAACTTTTATATTAAAAATTATTATATGTAAAAAATTCGAAGATTTAAGGTAATAACTGCCGGATATCCCGAATGTTACGGTTACGAATACTGGCTAATTTATTAAATTAATTACTAAATAAGTCCGGGATATACTTTTTAAATCGGACGTAAAGTAACGCTGAAATAAAATAGTAAATGCCGATAATATTTAAATACCGGAATAATAATATACTTACGCGGTACCGAACGTACCGCATGTTTTTCCGGATTATATTAACCCGGAATATGTTATTAATACGTAAAACGTTATTTATAATAAAGTTTACGTATGAATTAAATATCGGCTTATAAGTTACAAACCGTTAAGGTACGGGCCCGACCTGATAACTAGCCGCGGAACCTGGATAATATCCTTTTTAACCTTAATTAAGTTTTTTTAAATCTTTTAATATTAACGAGTAATTTAAATTAATAACGGAAAAACCGGTAACCGAATTATATAACCTAAAATACTAAAGGTATTAGCTTAAAGGACGGTACTAACGGGTAACCCGGTATAATAATTACGGAAACAAACTAAACTAATATCCGGAAGGCAAATATAACTGGCCCTTTAAATACGTAAACTGTTAAGGTCCTTTTTAAGCAGGATATAAAAACTACGCGGCCGCTCTTAACCGAATTAAGGGATAGCTGGTACGGTTAATAAAAAACGAATTAAAAAAGTCTAAAAGGCGGGAATTAAAAGATATAAAAATGACAACATTTTACTAAAATAAGAATAGGTTGGGGAAACGGGAAACCACCTTAAGCTACGGCAAAGGAACTCGACAGGCCGTAACCGAACCAGGTAGCCAGCAGCAGAAAAAGGAGCTATAACGGAACGACTTTTATAAGGTTCAAACCTACTTATATACTTTTAAAAACGTACAGCTCCGGATTAAGGCTGATTACAGTATCAAAATTAACGGATACCGAAAATAACGTTAAAATATTTATCGAAATAACTACAGGAAATCGTTTACCCCATCCTAAGGTACGAAACATTACGACAGCTAGCATTAACTAACGCAATTCACGCTTACGCCTAGTTATAAAAACTAAAATAACAAATACCTTAATAACCCTCTTTATATAATAACGAAAAGTAAACGAGAATAAAGGCGTTAAAAACGCCATACGGATAAAGGCGAATTACCGAAATTACGTAACTTATACGTAACCTAATATAATATTAGTAATACCTTAATATTATATATTACTTTATTAAAGTTATGTTAAATTTAAAATATAAATATAATCTAAATTTAAGACTTTTAAGTAAAGAAAATACGAAAACATAAATTTACCCGGAATTTAATTCTAATGTATTAATAAATAATTAAACAAACGAAAAAATAGGTCCCGAATTATAACTTACGTTAAAAAAGAACGTTACCTAACGGTATAAAAACGATAACCGGTTTATTTTCGAAATTTATTATAACTAAACGTTAATAAATACTTTATACTTAATAACGTACCGAAAGCATTATATAAACGTAACGGTTAATTACGTTATTAACGTAGTACTGCCGGATAATTATTTAATAAACAGTAATTAAAATATATGGTACCTATATTTCGAATTAAAAGTTTAAAAAAAGGAATAAAAGGAATAATATCGTATAATAACTTATTACCAGCGGCATAATTTATATAGGTATACCGGGTAAACCTACGTATAAAACAGGGCACTTATTAAATCTTATCTTTTTTAATATCCCTTTTACAAAATCTTCCGTATATAATAACCTTAATTTCGGATTAAATTATTTTACGCTTTTAATAATTATTCTAAGTAAAGATAAAAACGAATAAAAAATATTAATTACGGATATCGGAATTAAACTTAAACAAGTTTACGGACCTAATTATAACAGGCGTAACCTCCTTACCGGAAACGGGCCAGGTAATCTTGCCGGAAAAGCTGGATTCCTGGATAAAAGTTATTATTTTAATTTTCCAATTAACGATAAAAGTAATAAATAAACCGGTAATAAACCGAGGATGCCGGACGCCATAATAAACGCAAAATGACCAAAACGTTGACAGTATTTATAAAAATTCGGAAATACATAAATAATTAACGAACCAAAATAACTGGGACCGAAATTATACGAACGAATATTAATACTTTTTATCGATAATCCGCGAAGCCCAAATGAATTACTAACGGAAAGTTATTAGGATAGTTTTTACGAACGATAAAGTATATAAAATAATTAATTAATATAAGCTTAAATTTTAATTAAAGTCTTTACCGTTATAAGTAAAAAATAAGGTAATAAAATATACGCTTGATAAAGCTAAGGCTTTACGTACGGAAATGCTGGAACGACTTTTAGCAAACGATAACCTAAATTACGACTTTTTGGAAAATATGAATTCACAGAACGGCTAATTACCTTAAGATATTATAATAACATTTAAAAAAGCCGAAGTTTATATTATAAAAATATACAATACCTTATCCGGGATAAACGGCGTTACGATTAGACTTTTAAAGGCTGGCTGAAAATCGGTTAAATAGTACGTTAAGGATATCTTTAAAAATGTGTTATAACTTACATACTTGCCGGGCGCCTGGCGGAACGCCGAAATATTGATAATACCTAAAGTAAGGAAAAGGAATAAGGAGTCGCCGAGGTCCTAACGGCTTATAACCTTATTTTCCTATTTCGGTAAAAAGTTAAAAAAAGTAATAATAAAACGATTAACATAAATCGCCTGAACGAATAATATCCTTAACCTATAATACGGTAAAACGTTACTTAAATAATTAACAATAAATTTAATAACGTTTTTCGTATACGATACGGAATAAATATTTATAATTAAACGAAAAGTTTCTATAATTACGATAAACGTATAACGAACGTTTAATACCTTATTATAAAAACGCTTATTGGAAAAAAATACAACGTTAAAGCTGGCCACTACCGGTACTTCGTTTTACGGAATCCTTCTTATCGGATAAGCAAGTCCGGATACGGCTTAAATTTAAAACGACGGGTTATAGCCGAGTCCAATACGGCATACCTTAAGGTTTCCCACTTTTCCCGATATTATATATATTATACCTTATAAAGCTTTTATAATAAAACCGGACTTTAAAATTCGGTTATTGAAGGGGTGTAGGGTGCAGTATGGGTGCAGCTGTAGCTCTGCAGCGTAGCTGCAGCTCTGCTTCTAGCTGCTTCCATTCACTTCGCCGGTGGGCTCCAATGGAGCGACATCCAGTGGGTCGACGACTGTCTATAAAGTTCTGACCTGGCAACTTTTGTATGTAGTCTTCTAGAGAACCAAGGCACGCCCGACAACTCCTTTTCCCAAGCAACCAGTCAAGATGTCTTGCATACATCAGCTTCGATAAGCCCCGTCCCAATTCATTATGCGGACGATTTATATTTGTATAAAACGTTTAAGATATTTAATAAAAACGCAGAACTTTTAACTTAGGACGTATAATAAATATTATAATAAAATTAAAAAAACTGGGTTTATTTTACCTTAAAAAGGGTAAATTATTATATATTATCAAAATACGAGAAAAATACTAACCGTCGATAATAATTAACAACAACCTTATAATTTACCCGATAAAGAAGCCGAAAGATAATAATAAAATACTAGCACCTAAATAACTTAAAATATAATTTAATAAAAAATTAATATTTAAGCGATACGTTTAAAAAAAGAATAAATATAATTCGCTTAATATATACGGTACCTAGCGAATACGAAATACGGACCTCCGGCATCCGGATTACAAAAAGTTATAATTACGTATATTATTCTTACGGCATTATATAACGCGGAAATGTAATACGGAAAACGCATTAAGTAAGTAAGAAAAAATAAGGTTAATATTAAGGTAAGTTAATACGTAAAAAGATTTAACGAGTTTTTACCATAATTACTAAAATTACCCTGTTAATATGAAAAATAACACTTACGGATATCTTATATTACGATTCCGGATTGCCGACGGCATAAATAACTTTAAACTTCGTATTATGGAAATTTGCGTATAGGTTACGAACTGTCGATAAAAAGCACTCCTTAATTAAAAAAAAAAAATGAATTAATTAAAAGCATTAAAGGACGCAAAATAAAGGGTTTATAAAATCCTAAAACTAAAATATAGATAATAGGAAGGATATTACTACCCGTATACCGACCTATCCTAATCCCCTTTAGGTACCTACCTGGTTCGAAAAAGAACTTTATATAAAAACTTAACAAAAGAAAAGCTACCGCAACTTTCGAAGCCTGATATGCGGCTTTACCATCGAAAACGTTATCGTCTTTTCGGACGGTTCGTAGGATAAAATGGAAATCGGTTACTCCTTTGTAGTTTACTAAAATAAACAACTTTTCAGTACAAAATGCGAACGTTTAAACTTTTGCTGTATTATCTTTAATACAAAAATAGTAAAAGCTTAAAAAGGATTAAAATAGGTTATTATAAAACTACTAGAGATTAACCGAAAGCGAATATAGGTTTACTTAAATAATACGGGAACGATTTAAAGAATTAAAGTAAATAGTATTATATCCTTCTAATAGGTATACTTAAAATTTTACGTAATGACGGATACGTATAACGTCGGGGTACGTTAAAACCTAGAATATTACGGCGTAAAAAAAAACGAACTAGCGGATAAGTTAGCAAAGGCGGGCTTAAAACTATAAAACGTTAATAACGATTACATAATTACAACTTACGAGATTAAATTTAAAATAAGGTTACGAAATAAAACGTAACGAAAAACGTAATAAAAAATAACTTTTATTAAACTTTTATAACGTTATAAAACTTGGAAACTAAAATATTTAACGAAACCGGCCCTTCATTATTATTTAATGCTTCGTACGAGGCATAAAACCTTTACCTAATATTACCGGAAATATAAGTATGACGACGCCGAACTATATTACGTTTATGGTAAGCTTAAAGTACTCGAATATATAATTTATTATAAAAAGGTAAACGCTTTTTCAGAAGATTAACTATTAAAATCAAAAACGCGTTTATAAAGAGCTAAGAATAAGGCTCGCTATTTAAGGGAGTTTATAAATAACCTAATTACTTATAAGGATTATATCGGGGTTACGGGGTTTTACGGGAATATCTATACGCGAAAAGACCGAAACGGGGTTATATTAAAGCCGTTACTGGATATCGCTTTAAACGGAACGATTAATCTATGGCGGCAAAGGTTACTTAAGGCCCTGGCAAATTTCTTTAAATTAAAAATAAGGAATTCGGAAAATACCTTTAGGCGTTTTTAAGGATGTTAAAAAATATAGGGAAAAAGGTTGATTTTATACTTATTAATACGTTTAGGCGCGTAATATATGGCAGATAATCAATTAACATACCTAGTTATCATAACTATAATTTGGGCTCTGGCCTTCGAAAACTCCTACTAAGAGAAGAGGGAAAACGCTAGGTACTGCCCTTGTACGGAAAAAGGAGGATACAGCTTGATGCGCTGGAAACGGCGACGCGTTTACGGACAAGAACTGTTAAATAGGTTTACGCCTATAGATAAGTTAGCTAAAGATAGCTTTACCTAGCTTAGCACGCCCTATATGCCCTAAGGGAGGCTCTGGGACAGCCGCTACGCGGCTTAACCCCCCAGCGTTAAATACTACTACTACTACTACAAAAAAAGGTTAATAATAGTCACCTTCTCTTGAAAATATTTCCTTGGCACTCCACTATTAATGCGGTACCAAGGGCCGACCGCTAAGTAGCTGCGTAACCCCATATAATCTGCGGTCGGCGCCTATCGAGGCTTTATTATACCGGTTTTTCGCTGGCCCGTCGATTTAACATTTTATAGCGAAAATCAATTATACTGCGACGTAATGAAATCTCCCGTCGAAGGCAACTAACGAAGGGTTCGGAAAGGTTTTTACGAACTATCGACGTATATTAAATTCATTTCTTACCGATATCATTACCCCGGCACGACCTAATAACCGTTAACCGTCGACGTCCGACTTTTAAAATGCTTAATACGGAACGTTTTATTCGAATTACGATACGCTTTAATATTTAGTTTTCCCGCGACAGCCCGTAAACTTAAAATCCTAACCCGGTAAAGGGTTTCGAATTATTGGTATACCTAGTATTCGATAGTATACATTCGACGGCGCCGTTTGGTTCGGCCGCAAGGTTACGAAAGCTTTTAATATAAATTTTAAATAAAACGTACGAAATAAGGATAAAACGGAACGGAAAGGATAATACGAAGGGAAGGCGGAAATAGGTAACGGTTTACGGCAAGCGAAAAACGGGGTTATATATTCGAATCGTTTAAATCTTAGTTTTTTATATTTACGCGTAATACTTTTTTTTTTAATTTTATTATCGAACTATCGCTACGTATTACCTTCGTATGAAGGAAAAAGAATATAGTGTAAAGCTAATTAACCCGCGTTTTCAGACGAGATCTGTTAGATATTTAAATAGCCTAATACGCCCCTAGTACCCTAAGAGAGGTTAGGGTGACCCTTAACTCTATGGGCATTAAATACTACAAAAAGAAACATTAGAAATAATCACCTTTCCTTTTAAGTTTCATCTGTACGTTTAAAGCTATTAATGCTTAAACGTACATTATATTTAATTTGCTAACTTCTAGCGCTTCTAGCAAATTTGCCATTAACTAAGCTAAAATACTAAGGCTAAATCTTGCGATTGCTGGTAAGTACCAGCAGTCGACACAGATGGAAGCCTTTACCATATTATAACAACCTATTAAAGTTCCTAACGATATAGCTTAAGATACTTAATAACCTAAGCTATTTACTATTTTAAATTTCGCATAATTATAACGGAATAAAAAAAGCTTATTAACGGAAAGGCCGCTAACCAATTTTAATTCGATATTGTAACTTTAATTATTAACTTTTAATTCGACGAAATGGAACCATAAATTAAAATTAAAAAGAATTATTAAAAGTTTAACTAAATACTGAAATGGGTTCGTTAGATACTATAAAGGTAGTTATTAAATAGATTATAAAATAAAAATAAGACTTTTAATCGAGATATTTATCGGTTACCTTAATACGGCGGTTTTTTCGACGTTTAACGTGGCGCTTTACGCCTTTATACGAGTATTAAGCTTACAGCTAATTAATTCGAAAACGAAAGATAAATAAATCTTTTGGATTAAGATAGTTAAATCGGAGCACAGCTTTAACCTAAGTAACGGTCTAAAAATCGCTAAATCGACCATTAAAACCAGTTTTACCGCATTTTAACTTTTTAATAAAAAGAATAACAAAATTTTAATCCGTTTAAGCGAAAAGTGGCGGGCCTATAAAAAGTAACCCTTTATATTAAAAACTGTTGTATATAAAAGATTGGAAAATTTAAAGCTACAACTACCGGACATTCCGAACATTATGGGCACGAATATAGGTTAATTTATTAAATTAATTACTAAATAAATCCGGAATATATTCTTCGAACCGGACGTAAAATACCACTTAAACAAAATTAATAACGTTAATACTATCTACATATTAAAATAATAACATATTTATACGGTACCGAACGTACTGTATATTTTTCCGGATTAAATTAACTTAAAGCGCGGTAATCATACGAAAAACGTTTATTTATGATAAAGTTTACATATAAACTAAATATCGGTTAATAAGCGATGAGCCGTTAAAGCACGGGCCCGATCTTATAATTAGCCGCGGAATTTAAATAATATCTTTTTTAACCTTAATTAAGTTCTTTAAAAGTTTTAATATTAAGGGATAATTTAAATTAATAACAGAAAAGCCGAAAAATAAGTTACATAACCTAAGATACTAAAGGTATTATATTAAAGAACGGTATTAACAAATTACACGGTATAATAATTACGGAAACAAGTTAAACTAATATCTAAAAAGTAAATATAACCGGCTTCTTAAATACGCGAACTACCAGGACCATTTTTAGGTAGGATACGAAAATTACGTAACCGCCCTTAAGCAAATTAAGGAATAACTAATACGGCTAACGAAAAACGAACTAAAAAACGTCCGGAAAGCGAAAGCTGAAAAATATATAGAGGAAAATACTATACCAGAACAAAAACAGGTTACGGAAAACGGAAAACTATTTTAACCTACAGTAAAGGAACCCGATAAGCCGTAACCAAGCTAGGTAACTAACGACAAAAAAAACCTATAACAAAACAATCTTTATAAGGTCCAGACTAACTTATATATTGTCAGAAACATACAATTTCGTATTAACGACGATTATAGCGTTAAAATTAATAGATACCGAAAATAACGTTAAAATATTTATCGAAATAGCTACAGAAAATCGTTTACCTTATCCTAAGGTACGAAACATTACGACAGCTAGCATTAACTAACGCAATTCACGCTTACGCCTAGTTATCAAAACCAACATAACGAATACCTTAATAATTTCTTTGGTATAATAACGGAAAATAAACAAAAATAAAGGCGCTAAAAACGCCGCACGAATAAACGCGAATTATTAAAATTACGTAATATATAGGTAACTTAATATAATATTGGTAATACTTTAATATTAAATATTACCTTACTAAAGCTATGTTAAATTTAAAGTATAAATATATTTTAAATTTAAAAACCTTGAACAGAAAAACATACGAAAACGTAAAATTATCCGAAATTTAACTTTAACGTCCTATATAAGCTCGTCGAACACACAAGCTCGTCGGACACTTTTTTAGCCATTCCAACCCTCTATCTTTAATCGCCCATTTCTTAACATTAACATTATAGAACGCCTTACCAAAGAAGCTAGAATGAACTTAGCAATTTAAGCTAAAAAAAGAGATCCCAAACTTAATTTTAAACGCCTTAATTTTATATACGATATCCCTTCATTTACTTTAAAAAACCGAATCTATGGCAAACCTTCTAAACCCGATATTATCGCGAATTTACGAAAGCTAAAGCCGACCAAAGAATAATCGATTATCGACCGAATTTTTAACCTAAATTCGCGAGCGTTTTCTGTCCGGCTTTAATACGTTAAAGATATGGCGAATTTATTGCTGGCCTAACGCGTTACGATACGCGTTGGGGTTAACTGGGCTTCGAACTTTATTAAATGGCAAGAAAAACTTAAAACGCGTTTAAATCGAAAAATCGATTATTAAAGAATACGGTGCGAAAATCCAGAAAGGTTTCGCAAGTAATTCGAACTTATTCGGGTTATAATCGCAAAGTACGGTATCGTAAAAAAGGATATTTAGAACTTGGACGAAACGGGCTTTTTGATGGGGGTTTTTATGGTATCGGGTATGGTCATTATAAGTGCTGAAAAACGTAAAAACCCTAAATAAACGTAACAAGGTAATCGGGAATAGGTAATAGTTATACAAGTTATTAATTCGTAAAGCTAAATTATACTTTTATTTATCATTATGGCAGGAAAGAATTACAATAATTCTTAATATTAAAAACATTAATTATTACTTAACTAAAGATTTAGTATAAGCCATAATGGCTGGATAATAAACGAATTAAGTTTAAAATAGATTTAATACTTTGATAAATATATACAAACGTATACGAAAGAAATTAAACGTCTTTTTATCCTTAACGGCCACGAAAGTTATTATTTGACCGAATTCGAAAAATATTACGCGAATAACGATATTATTATTCTTTATATGCCCGGGCATTTTTTTTATCGGCCTTTACCTTTTAACGTTTTCTGCTTCTCCGTTTTAAAGCGCGTTTATTCGCTTTATATCGAAAGTTTAATGCGATGTTACTAAACCCATATCGCTAAAGAAGATTTTCTTGCCGGTTTTTACGACGCGTTTAAAGCTACCATAACGTTCGATAATATTAAATCCGACTTTTAAAAAGCTGGGCTTGTTCTATTCGATCCGAATAACGTTTTTTCCGAATTAAAAGTTCCTCCAATTATGCCTACGCCAATTGTTTTCTTGCTTACCTCTGCCGGTACCATTTCCCCTTTAAGAAAAACTCTTAAAATTATCCGCGAAATAACAAAATAAGGACGTTATTTTTTAAAAAGAAGATCAGATATTATTAAAGGACTTCGCTTATAAAAGTGGTTAAATCGGTTAATCTTTTAACTAATATAACTTGCCTAAATAACTTTCGGTAAAAAAGTAAGGGAAATTTTAAAGCTTACCAAGTTTACCCCTTTCGACGAAACTACTACTAAGTTATAATAGTTCCTTACGGAATGCCGTATTTATTTTAAGTACTTCTTAATTAAACTCGTAATATTTACCTTTCGAATCCAGTTCGTTATAAGATAACTTACCGGAAATTCGGTTACTTAATTTAAACCTACCTTTCGTAAATGGGTTATTAACTCCCTTTAACAAAATTCTGCCGAAATTATAATTGTTTATAACGATTACGAAAAGTTTAAGGAAAGATTTAAGAAAAAATATTCGGAATAATAAACGAAAAGATTAAGGCTAAAAATAAAATTAAGGATCTGAAGCAAAAAGAATTAGCTTTTGGATACGGCAACTCTTTCGTTCAACTAGTTTTAAAAATTAATTAAAAATAAAAGGCATTAATAGTTACGTTCTTCGACGGCCTGAAAAAGGAGGTACAGAAAAAGCTGTTTAAAGATGAACGCCCCGAAAAGTTGGTAAATTACATCGCTATAGCAGTCAAAATCGACGACCAGCAGTACGCTTAAAAGATTCGACACTTTAAGGACCGGCAAAACAATAAGCTAAGGCACCTCCTAACACCAGCACGCTACGAAAAGCCAACACATCCCATGGAACGGCACCAAAACCTATAGAATTAGGCGCAATTCAGTAACGCGACCCTCGCACCATCAAGTACTTCAATTACAACAAAAGGACATAGGGCCTTCTAATGCAAAGCACCTAAAAGGCCATAACAAAATACCTAAATACCGGTCCCCCAGGGACCCCTTCGAAACAACCAAAAAAACGACAACAAATCAATTAATATGATCAGGATCAGGGATAATCATAATCCCCCTAAAAAAGCACAACAAAAGTTATAAAAGGCAAAAAAGCTATCTTAATTAGCCATTCAAAACCAGCGAACCCCTACCATAGGACCCACAGTAACCTAATGGCTAAAGGAACACGATAGATAAAAAAAGCTTACAAAGGATAAGCTACTTTCCCGTTCCCAAAAGAAACGGCAACAGCGGTACGAATAGTTAAAACTAAACGCATGGATCAAAAAATACTAAGATTAGGACGAAAACCTGCTACCAGAACAGCCGGACCGACATGGGAAATTTTATGCTATTGAATGCAAGCGCGCTTATTGCCTTAAACATATGGAAGAATAATGATATATCGAAAAACGATTTACGCGAATAGATAATTAGGGATTCGACTTTTATAATTAAAAAGGAAAGGATCCCAGGGATCAACGATAATACTAACACTTAAAAACGTATGCCTCGGAAAATATCATTAATATTATTACAGCAGTAATAAGCTGGCCCGAAAAGAATATTTGCTCTGACGGAAATCTTATATGCCATTTCGGATGGTACGATTACAAAAAAAAAATGGGTTTACTAGATTATCATAAAGGTATCCTGGGAAATAATCAACAACTTGAATTTCCGTTTAACCCGAACGAATAATAAAAAGTTAAAAACGAAATTTAAAAGAAAAACGAAGACATAAGGCAATACGATGCCCAGTTTCAAGTACGACAGGAGGGATAAGCAGCCTCCGAACTAGAATACATTAACAAAAAAGACTTCCAGATATAAGTCCTCCTATTCAAAGCCACCTTACGCCGACAGGAAGGATAGTTAAAATAATTACAGGCCTTTAATTAACAAAAATGAAAGCATATTAAAGTGCTAGAAAACGAATTAAAAAACGAACGTTACCTATAGGAAAACCGTAATATAATGAGACCTAAAAAAGCTAAGAACGATCTTATCACCTTACGAATACGAATTGGGATATACTGGTTTACCGCATTTGTAAATTACGGAATAATAGGAGGTAATTATATTACGCCAGATATAGTTAACCGATTTCGATTACCATAAAAGGAAAAGATAGAATCTTACATCGCTGAAAACGCAGAAAGTTAAGTATTTACTTACGATAACGGAAAAACCATCCGCAAGATTAATTACTTCGAGATCTTCGTTAACAGGCGGAACCAGATAACAAACTTCGATATCGTTTCGATAAGGAATTACGATATAATCCTTGGAAAACTATAGCTATACCAATATAATCTCTTAATCGATTAAATAATTAATTAGGTAAAGTTTACCTTGTATTTACTTAGTAAAAAAAAGGAAATTACGAAAAGATTTTAATATTCGATCGAAGATAATAACTAATGGAGGTATAAGGATACGATAAAAACCTTACGACTTACAAAAACCAAATATAAAAGAAAATAAGGGTACTACAGAAAAATACGACGTATTATCGTTATCATTAAAATAAAGTTGCAAAAAATAAACGATCACCTACAGTACCAACCCTTAAAACTAAATATTATGGCCAATATACCTTTATAATACCATAGATATAAATAATTATTTCGAAAGGAATTCGAAACGAAACTACCAAAACATAGCGAATAAAACTACGAGATAATCCTTAAAAAAAGGATATCGATTAGATTTTATCGGATTTACAACCTTAATAAGATAAAGTTATAGGCATTACGTAAATACCTTAAAAACAAGCTTCGAAAAGGTTATATACAACGTTTTAATTTATTAACCAGATAACTTATATTTTTTGTACTAAGAAAAAATAGAAAGTTACGCCTGGTTATCGATTATAGGTAATTAAATAATATTACGGTTAAGGATAGAATACCGTTACCCTTAATTAACGAAATAAAAGATTACTTTTACGAAATAAATTAATTTATAAGCCTAGATTTTAAAGAAGAATATAATTAAATTCGTATTAAGCTAGGACACGAATAGAAAACAACCTTTAGGACGAAATACAGACTTTTTAAGTACTTCGTTATATTTTGCGGACTTACGAACGTATTAGTAACCTTTTAGTAAATGGTTAACTACGTATTTAAAAAGTACTTAGATTTTTTCGTTATCTGTTACCTCGACGATATTCTTATTTATTTAAGAAATAAAAAAGAATATGTAAAATACGTTTATATAATTCTTTAAGCCCTATAAAACGCTAACTTATTAATTAACATAAAAAAAAGCTAGTTTTATATATAAAAATTAGAGTTTTTAGGATATATTATTACCATAGGATGCATACAGATAAACCCTAAAAGAATCGCTATAATATAAGAATAAAAGATATTTGTCATAATTAAGGAAATATAAACCTTTTTCGGATATATTAATTACTATAAAAAGTTTATTCGAAATTTTAGCAAAATAGCTACGCTATGATTTAACTTAACAAAAAAAGGAAATAAATTCCTTTAGACGATAAAGACGGAAACCGCTTTTCAAGAAATCAAAGATGTAATTACTAACGAGCCAATATTAATTATGTACGACTTAAGCCGCCTAGTTAAGCTTAAAACCGACGTTTCGGATTACGCTTTAGGCGTAATAGCTGGATACCGCGATAATTAAGGCAATTTATATCTTATCGCCTTTAACTTTTATAAGATGAAAAAGATTAAGTTAAATTACGGCATTCCCGATAAAGAATTTATAGCTATTATTAAGGCCTTCCGAAAATTTAGGCATTACTATAAGGGAAACCATTACCAGGTTAAGGGATATACCGATCATAAAAATATTACTCGTTTTACCACTATTAAAAAACTTATAAGAACATAATTACGCTACGCCGAAAAACTAGCAGAATACGACTTTATTATCATCCATTAAAAAGGATCGGAAAACGGCAAAGCAAACGCACGTAGCCGCAAACTAAACCTCGAAAAAAAGATAATCAAAGTTACCCACTAAATCTTTAACACCATACCAGAAAGATCTCTACTACTACGACAAATAGCAACAATTAAAGTAACACCACTTAACTTACACCAAAAAATCTAAAAATATAATAATAACTTACTTAAAAATTAAAAAATTAAAAAAAAAACCATAAATCTTAAAAGAATACCAAGAAACATTAGCACGAAATATATACGAACATTAATTATACGGACACTTAAGGATCCACAAAACCCTAAAACGATTATAACGTACCTGTTATGAACTAACACCTTACTAGCTTGGGCACACGGTCGGACAAGACTTAAAACTTTAAAAGGTTTCCAACTTAATGCAAGTTTAAGGTTATTTATTCGAAATCGTATAATTACCGCTTAATTTTTAAAGGAAAAGATTAACGATTTATGGAAAACCATGGAAATTTTAATTACAAAAATAAAGTAACTTTCAAAGAAAATAAAACGAATTTTAACGTATTCTTTAATTATTAATTAACGTAACGTTATAATTCCTTCGTTTTACCCTTTAAAGAGTTTATTTATCGTGGACTTAAGGTTTACGATATATATCTTTAACCTTATTAACAAGTTTCTGAATTTTAAACCAACCGTATAAAATAACGAAATATACGTAAGCAATAATTTCGTTCCAATTAAAGGGTACGAAAAAGTTAATATATTATTTTAAAGCCCTAATAATACGAAAGCAGTACGGCTTTATAACGTAACTTATTCCGAAGAATTCGTATACAACATAATATTATTCCGATAGCTCCGAAAGAAAAGTTTTTAATAAAGTAACCGAAAGATTAATAATTATATTCTAAATAAATATAATTAAATTATGGTTACGTTAATAAATAAATTTAATTAATTGGTTATCGAAAATATTAACATAATTATATTTATAACGAAAAACGGAAAAGCTAATTATAAAATTTATAACTCTATTTTCTTCCTGGCATACTTAACTGCGATTCGTAACGCTATATTACCTTTCGCGATAAGTTTATTTATTTACCTTTTAACTTCGGGGTTTTTTATTTATCTATTAACCCTAACCTTTAGGTAAATATAAGAGTACTCCGTAAAAATATGGACTATACCGTAAGGCACTTCCGATTAAAATGGTTGTGGCGGTTATTTGTTACGAGAACAGTGTTCTCATCCCAAGGTCTTACCTTTAAGGCCTAGCGCGGGAGTGCGCTACGGCTAAAGGTCGGCCAAGGGGCTTGGCCCTTAAGTGATCTAGGTGATTTAGGTGATCTGGGATTAGATTACATAGATTACATAGATTTACGATATACTTATTAAAAGATAATTAGATATATAACGAACCGGTTTTTTATGTAAATAGCACTTACTTAATTTCGTTCCTTAATTATTAATTTAAGCTTTCAACCGGAGGTAACTGTATCGTTTTTTAATTAAGGGAAAAGTTTTTAAATTTTTTTAACGAATAAACCCTTAATGAATTATTCCTTGCCTTATTATTACCTGCAAATCAAGACCTTATTTCGGATATTGCTTATACTTTCAGGTAGATATATAACAGGTTCGTTACATTTTGATAGTTCCTTAATTAATAACCGACGGATAATTCCAAGCCCAGTTAGATATAAGCTTTTTTAAATTTAATAAAGACGATATTATAAAACAACGTTTAAAAGATAGATAATATACCCGATTCTTGTTATAAATTAATAAAGGATTAGTAATTAGATTAAATAATTTACTTTATATCGAAAAAGTTTTTTAACTAATTAATAATATTATACTTTTTATAACCCGTGGCAAAGAAAAACTTTTTTCTTCCTAGACCCAGCAGCTAACCCCGGCTTTAAAGGATATTATTAAGGTTTAGGGAGATTCGGAAAAGGAAGAAAAGCTAATAATCTAAGAACCTTAGGGCCCGAAAGGAAAAAAGAGAAAGCTTTTTCCCGAAAAGAAAATGGAAATCCTGTTGCGCAAAATCCAAGCCTTAAAAAGAGATAAAAAAAAGAAACTTTAACTTCCTAAAAAAAGTATGGTTTAACTTATCCGAGGAATGGAAAAGAGAACCTTAACACCTTTATTGTTCGGTTTTAATCGGTATTGCAAAGTTATTATCTTACCCTTTAATTACCACGGAATACCGGAAATTAAGGGTTATAAGTTAATTATCCCGAAGCTTTATAACGGAATTACAAATGTGGAAAAATTCCTTATTTAAACCAGAACTTACCTTAAGTTTTATTAAAGCTTTTTAATAAAGGATTATTAAAAGGTAATGGCCATTTTTTAACTATTTACCGGGTAAGTTTTTTATGGTTCGAGCTTATTATAAAGGATTACCTGGAAAATTACTTTAAGGAATCCTTAAATATTACCAATTATATTTTTAGTAATTACCGATATTTCGAAAACCGAATGTAAGTTATGTTTAGAAATCTAGATAAGGAATAATACGCAATAAAATAATTATACCTCTTTTATTAAATCAAGTTAGCCGTAGAATATACGACGAAATTTAACCGCCTGGCCGCAATTTTTAATCTACCAGAAAACGCGTTAATTTTTTTTTTTTACGACGGCTTAAAACCGTAAGTTAAAGACGAAATGTATATGGTACCCAAAATAGGATTTTTTAAGGAATATACCGATAAAGTAATTATCGCTAATCGACGTACCTTTAATCGGTACCTCGAAAAAAAAGGAACTAATAAACGAAATAACGATAAAAACTTTAATAACCGAACCAAAAAAAAATAAGGGCAAATTTTAAAAGGAAGTAAGTATTATTTCGAAGGAGTCTTAAAAAATAAGTCCAATATCGAATATTTTAATTATAACAAAAAGGGGCATTTTAAAAGCAAGTATCGTTTCCCCGCAAAAAGGAACTCCAAAAAAAAAATTCCTTAACCCCAGAAAAAAGCCAGAACGGTTAAACAAAAAACCGACAGTAAGGCAGAAAAGAAAGAAAATAAAGTTAGCTCGATTTCCTTCCAGCCAGAATTTATTATTATTACTATTATTCAGATCTAAAACGACATCCTAAAGTACGAAAATTGCCCTATTTATCAGGACTTTAAGGTTAAAGTTTGCAAATATCACCCTGGATAAATAGCCTCCAGAATAGCCATAAAGCTAGAATACTTTTGCTACCTTAATACATTTCAGTATAAAATATACGATAAAAACGGTCAGTTCCGACCCGACGTTAACAACTATAGATAATTATTCCCGGAACTTTACGAACTCCTTAAATATACGGTACATACCAAACTACGAAAAAGCTAACATAAATTGTTGCATTTTACCGCTTATTATATCGACGATTGTTTCATATATTTTAAAGCCAAAAAAGATAATAACTTTTAGCTTAAATGGAACGAAAAGATACCTACAAAACCAAATAACGAATACAAATATACAGAAACTTCCCGATAACCAAAATACCCTAAATCTTATTACTTACATCCCGAATCAGAATAAAACCAAAGGGTTATATCGCAAAAGTATTTATATTATTTCCCGATACTTTATATCCAATACGAACTCCTAAATATGGAAATATTTCCTTCGGAAGTTTATACTTTTAACCTAATAATTCGAAAAATGTAAAATTAAAAATCGAACCCGAAAAAAACAGTTATCTCCGAATGCAAATATGGCAAGAAAATATGGTTTAAATGCAAAAACGATTAATGTACCAAATACGCTATTCGAAAGGTACGCAAATAAAAACTTTCTTAGGCTGGATATTACCACAAGTTAAAAAACGCTAAAAGCCCTCGAAAGTAAGGCATTAAGGAACCCTAATTTATAAAACTTTATGTAAAATAATAAAAGGATTACGTAACCAGATCGAAATTCCACTTTAATATAAAAATAACATATTTAAAGTTATAATCAACTTAAAAACCAGAAGCAACTTTATTTTCCCGCGGCGGCAAAAAAATATTAAATTCCTTAAAGATATAAATTAAAGTTCTATAAATTACGTACGGTAAACGGAAACCTATCCAAGTATAAAAAAAACGAATTTTATAAAAAACGGAAAAACTTTCCGTTTGGATTTAAAAATACTAAAAACGAATTTCGTTAGATATTACCGACATTTCCGGATACGACATCATCTTAAAAATGCCATGGCTTAAAACCAGCAATTTACATATTAACTGGAAATACCAAATACTTTCTTAGGAAAGCAAAAAAAAGCTACTTAAAAAAAACGAATAAAAAGTCTGCTATGTTATTAAAAAAAATATAAATACCAAATTAAGCCGAAACTGTATTATTTAAATATCGAAAGTTTAAAAGACTATTTAAAAACAAAGAAGACCATAAGTTACCACCATACAGTTAATAGGATTACCGAATACTTATCAAAAAGGAACATTATCCTAAACTCCATAAAATTTATTACATAAACCTTAAAAAGTTAAAAGCCTTATGGAAAACCATTTAACTCGATCTGAAAAAAGGATATATTCGATTTTTTAACTTTCCTGCTAAATACCCCGTCCTCATAGTACTAAAAACCAAAGACGGAAAGCAAAAAAATAACGAAAATGGAAACCTGGTCTTCAAAAAAGTAATCGACGATAAATAACTAAACGATATCACGATTAAAAATGGATACCCTTTAACCTTTATAAACATACTGAAAAAAAACGCTAATAAAGCCAAATAATTTATTACATTTAATTTTCGAAACGGTTATTACCGTATCAAAATAGCCCAAAAAGAAGAATAAAAAACGGCATTCAGAACGATATACGGATTTTACGAATACCGAATAATGCCCATAGGACTTATTAACGCCCTTATTAATTTCTAACGTTTAATTATAACCATATTACGAAAATTCCTGGATAAGTTCGTATTCGTCTACCTCGACGACATTCTCATTTACTCCGAAACTTTAAAGGAGCATAAATAGCATATGGCTTAAATACTTAAGACCTTAAATAAGACGAACATCCGAATTAACCTAGCCAAAAGCGTATGGCATATACAAAAGCTAAACTTTTTGGGATATATACTTACCTTTAGCCAAATTCAGATTTAACGCTTTAAGATGGAAGCAGTTAAGAATTAACCCATCCTTAATAAGGCAACCGTTACTAACATCCGATAAATCTTAGGATTTACGGGATACGTATAAGGCCTAATTAAGGGATACGGAAATATAGTTAAACCATTAACGAAACTTATTACCAAAGAATACGTTAGTAAGGAATTTAAGCTTTTAAAGGATGTAAAAAAGGCATTCCAAATTTTGAAAAACGTAATTACCAATAAACCCATAATAAAATTACCTAACGTAAATAAAAAAAAAGCGCTTAAAAACAAACGCTTCGGATTACGCATTAAATGCCGTCCTAAAATAATTAAAGGATAACGATAAATAATATCTAATGGCTTATTATTCAAAAGTACTTAAAAACGCAAAATTAAGATACCCGATCTATAATAAAGAACTACTAATAATTATTAATTCTTTCAAAAAATAAAAACCTTTCCTTAATAAAACCAAAAAACCCTTTAATATCTATTCCGATCATAAAAACCTTATTCGATTTATAAAAGCTTAAGAATTAAATAAATAATATAAAACTTAAATGATTTTCCTATTAAGGTTTAACTTTAAAATATAACACATTAAGGGAAAGGAAAATATCCAGGCGGATATTCTTAATCGCAAAGGCGATTATAATCCGAAAGTTCCTAAACAAAGCATGTAAATGCTATAGTATAACAAGGATGGCATTATACGGTTATGCAAAATCCTAAAAAAACCAACTCCAAAACTCTTAACAAAGTTTCGAAATTCTTACGACATAAATAAAAAGAAAAAGATTTAACAGCTAAAAGGATAGCCAAAAAGCCAGCTATTATACCACGGCAAAATTTATGTTCCCAGGAACTAACAAAAACAATTTATGAAAAGATTTTACGAAAACCTATTATACGGACATTAAGGAATTTTTAAAACTACCCGACGGCTATAAAAAAAGTACGACTTCCCAAAACTACGCCGAATAGTTAAAAAGGTTATCAAAAATTATAATATCTGTAATAAGGCCAAAATAATACGCCATAAACCTTATAAGCTGTTGCAACCTACCGATATTCCTAATAAGGCATGGAATATCATAACTTAAAATTTTATCACCAACTTTCTTTTATTTAAAGACGCAATTACTAAAGTCGAATACGACAAAATCTGGGTAATCGTTAATAAACTTACCAAATATAAATATTTCTTACTTTTTAAAGGAACCGCAACGGCAAAATAATTAGCCTATGCATTCATCCGACACTACCTTAACAAACACGGAATACCAAAAAAGATCATTTCTAATCGAGATAAGCTTTTTACATCTAAGTTTGGCATTAACTTTTTTAAATAAATAGGTGCTAAACTTAAGTTCTTAATAGTTTATCACACTAAATAGATAATCAAACGGAACGATTAAATCAAACCTTGGAACAGTACCTTCGAAATTACGTTAACTACCAACAAAATAACTAAATAAAGCTTTTACCATTAGCACAAATAACTTACAATACGTTTACCAACGAAAATATGAGCATATCCCCCCATATAGCTATATATAAATACGAAACAATAACCTAACGACCAAAATAATCGACGCACAAAGCTCCTGCACTTACTACCATAACTCCTCGAGCAAAAACAATAATAACTAAAATCAAGACAATATAATCCCGCCTACAAACCGAATTACGTTTTCTTTAGCAAAAAATAACCCAGTACTATAACAAGAAAAAAATTAAAGAACTAATTCTAACGAAAGGAGATAAGGTCTACTTATTACGTTAAAAACAAAACGTAACGTCGAATATCTCACAAATTAAAACCAAAAGGTCCAACAATAAACTTAATTTTAAAAAACTTAGCCCGTTTAAGGTTAATAAAGTTATTTCCAAAACCAACTACCGACTATCACTACCTAAGATAATAAAAATACACCCTGTTTTTTACATTTCCTTATTTAAACCAGCACCTAGGAACGCCCCGCTAAAAACAAATCTAAAAATCGAAAAAATAATAATAAGTACGAAATCGAAAGAATATTAAACTTTAAAATGGTCAAAAACAAGATCCAATACCTAATCAAATAGAAAAAATATTCATACGAAAAAAACACTTAAAAACCATTCAACCACCTAACGAATGCGATAAACCTGATTAAAACGTTCCACCGACAAAATCCTGACCGACCGTCTCCAACGCGGCCAAAATCGCAGGCGACAAAAGTCCCCTACTCAAATCCAACCCTACGGCGTTCCAATCGAAAGAAATAAACGCCTCTGCTATAACATCTATTTCGGAAGCAAGCTATGCCTGTTCTACTTCCACCTATCGCCTTTCTTCTTCTATTCTTTCCCGTTCTTCCAATTAATCTAACTCTAAACCTTCCTTTAATATTTCTAATACCCGTTTCTTAAGGAAATTTTGTTAAAAACGTAAACGTTTTAATCTTCTAATAAACTTCTTTAATTTTTCATTTTAATAACGCCTTAATTCGTCCAATTCCTTTTCCGCTACTTCTTGGCACGCCAAAAAACTATCCTCAACCTCCCGCTACTCCTTTTAAAAATATTCCTATATTTCGTTTATCTTTCTTAAAAAGTTTATAATCAAAACGTCGCAGGAAAAACGTTAACAACGAATGTAATTGTTATAACTTAAATATTCCAAAGCGTAAAAATATTCGGCCTCGCCAAATTAAATATAATAAAAATACGGAAAAGCCTTAACACCAAATTTTTTAATTAAATTAACACGATTATCCCAAAAATCGCGCTGATTTAAATAAAACTTTCTTTTCTATTTTTTAATACGGCCTAACATAATAAAGGTTAACCAAATCCAAAAGTAAGTTTAAAAAAAAAACGACTTACTATTTTTATTTTTAAGACAAAAATTCTTAAAAAAGGGAAATAATGTTACGAAAACAGTATTCTTATCCTAAAGTCTTACCTTTAAAGCCTAACGCGGGAATGCGCTACGGTTAAAGGTCGGCTAAAAGGCTTAGCCCTTAAGTAATCTAAATAATCTAGGTAATCTGAAACTAGATTATATAAATTACATAAATCCACGACATACTTATTAAAAAACAATTAGATATATAACGAACCGGTCTCCTATATAAATAGCACCTACTTAGTTTCGTTCCTTAGCTATCAATCTAAGCTCTCAACCGGAAGCAACTGTACCGTTCTTTAATTAAAGGAAAAGTCTTTAAATCTCTTTAACGAATAAACCCCTAATGAATTATTCCTCGCCCTATTGTTACCTGCAAATCAAAACCCCATTTCGGATACTGCTCATACTTCCAGGTGGATGTATGACAGGTTCGTTACATTATTATTCTATTTATTGTTCCGGTTATTATTAGTATTCGAAACGTTTTAAAAAGGACCCGTCTAACTAAAAGTCTCTTCGTTAAGGGTAATACCGAACGCTCTTCGTAACAATTATTCAGCGGTAACGCCCTAAGCCTTCCGTAACCTCATATGGCTCCGGAAGCGCTTTATAAGCTTCTGCATTAACGGTAGCTCGGTAACTTCCTTACCGTCGAACATAGCTTCCTTAATAATAACGATCTAAATAATAAAAAACTCGAGTAAAAACTGTTTACGGCCTTAAGGAAATCAAGATAACTATAATAAGCTAGGATTGCTAAAATTTAAAGCTCTTCGGTTTCAATATACGCTTTTTAATACTTAAAAAGTTATATATTAATTTAGGACTTGTTAAACTTTAACGTTTCCTTATATCGAACGTCAACTTCGTAAATCCGAACGTTATTATTAAGCTTAAACTTACTTTTTAAAGCTAACAATTTATTTCAAATTATAACCTTCTTCCAATATACCTAATAATAATTAAAACAAACGGATTAGTTAAAAAACGCATTAATTTTAACAAAAGCTTTTGTCTAGGCAAAGTAAAAAGTTTATTATCGATCAAAATACTTTAACGCCTTTTAAAACTTTACCTTTATATTTGTCTTAAGCTTAAGTTCGCTAAAAACGTAATAATTAAAATCCTTAATTTTCGGGTACTTGAGTGTTTTTACTAGCGGTAATACGGGATCTAGGTTAGGATTAATATACTCCTATAATATATCCGCTTTGGAGCTAATATAAAATTTAAAAATATCATATTTCCTAAGGGTTCCTTTCTTAAGAAAGAAGGCTTTAAGGCGCCCTAACGATAATTCGTCTAGGTTTATTAATAAGGTAAAAACCATGGTTTTAATCGTAATGTAGGAAAAATAAATAGTTAAGGTAACAGGGGTATAATGGCTAGAAATTCTTTAAAGCGCGGCAGTAAGTTATAAAGTTACTACAGAAGCAACGGTAAAGTTCCGTATAACCTTAAGGATAACGTATACAACGTATATAACAAGTATAACTTAAGTGTAGCTAAAAAAAAGTGCGGACCGGGCTGTTAACTATAAGACCCTAACATCACATATTAAAGCATATATTTGGCTAAAAAAGAAGGAATTATTATCTGGTTAACCTTCTAAGAGGTCCTGTTTAGAAAGAGAGGTTATGAAGCCTCCTTATATACACATAAAACAGCCGTATCTGAGAGAAAGCTATACCGGACAGTCGAACAGCGCATCCCAATAGTAGCAACGCTAGCTAAGCCATGATGCAGCTAACAGACCTAGACTTCAGTAGGGTCTGACAGATATGTCCACAGCTGTATGTAAGCCGAATAAAATACTCATTAAGAATCAGGCTTTAATGCTATAGTGATTATAAAGAAGCTAGGAAACGGTCATCTGTAGCTCCCTGGCAAGGTCTTTGATCACCTCCTATTGCCCACCGAGGTTCCTAGCGGCAATTACCGAGTTACTGCAGTTATCGGAGCAATGGCAGAAAGGATTGGAACGTATCCACCAGCCCCTATGTCAGCCAATGAGTCTGGGGAATTTCCCAACTCGACAGCACGGCGTAAATATTACGGACGACCCCAGGCTCTTCAGATTGCTAACTTTTCAGCAAAATTTAGGGTACTTTTCGCGTGTTGCCTCGCCCAATGCACCCTGACCCCGTTGCCTCCGCTTCAAAATCCCTCCCTATTCTAAAGCCATATACTTTAATATGGCGACGCCATAATCCACGTATCATGGCTATTAGTACACCGGCGACAGCTTCGATAAATGGATGTCCATAATGGGCGAGGTCAGTGGATGGATTTGGCGCCAAGGTTACGCAATTTATGGCCACGCGGTGGACTGAGTTGTTGTCGTAGAATAGGGGCAAAGTGCTTAGTCATCAAGCTCCAGGGAGCTCTAGGTTCCCCGCAACAACGTTATTCGGGGGCTCCCACTCTCTCTATCCGATAGATTGCCAAAAGGCGTCAGTACTAACAATTTTATGTCACTGGTAGCCCGCGCGTGCCCCTAAAACGGAAAAGACTAGCTACTAACAGCCCTAAGGGCTAAGGTATTATATTAGAGGAGGTTGATTGGAGCATATAGAGAGAATATATATGGGACTTGGCGTAGTTACAAAGAATGTTGAGATGACGCCTTTGGCCGTCTATCGGATATAAAGCTTCCTAGCCATCACCCTCTACAGCCCTGGTCATACATGTCAATTTACACTCTCCACACACCATATGCAACCTTTCCTCGCGATCAGCCTAACTGTGACACATTGCTTCCAACTCTGTCCTTCTACTTCGTACCGCTTTTGAGCGCCGCGCGAATTACTCCGCCAAGGTCATACGCGGTTTGCGCCCATTGATGATTGCACCCTACAGCCAGGGCGTCCCTTGACATATCTGATTTCACATCCGCTGCATGATAAGGCCGTCGCTCATTTCCGCAGCCTCGCCTTGAACCCCGCATGTAAGCCACGCAATTCTGCATAGGCGGCCCCTCTACTGTATCAAGTAGGCAGCTTGTTGAAAGGAAAGGAATCAGGGATACACCGGCCCCGCAAGGTAGGCCTCCCACAAGTCTTGCCATGCTAGCGAACCTTAGCCATCTAGCTCATCGCCATATTAATGGCGGCAGGGCTTATCCATTTTCACGCTGAGGGTTATGTCTGCACGGTTGGCCCGACCGGCACCAACAGGCCGGGTTGGAATCGCGCGTACGTAGCGGTATGTCTCTGGAATACCTGTGGCATCCAATCAGGAATACTTTCAAATTGTGGTCTTATGTATCTCTTCCTCCTCACAGGCAACTGCAGCCAGGTTGCAGCTTCTGTCTGAATCATTCCGCTCTTCACCATCCTCCAGAGAACCCTGTTGCTTGCACTGGTATTGGTGACTTTATCTCACTCACGGTGGAATTGGATTACCTAATGCTAGCGTTTCAGGGAGGATGCCCTGGGCCTCAAATAGAGAGACGACACGCAGGGAGGATATGGCCTATTGTCGCCTTGGCTGGTTCGACACTAAAATGCCCATGCTCTTCGGAGAAGGGGTCTGAAGGCCTTCAGGAGGTTTCGAGGAGATACATGCAAGTAACGGACGGTAACACATTACTGTGCTGGGGATACTCGGAACCAATTAATGAGCTCACTGGCGAAAATCGTCGATACTTGTGCGCCACCCGGGATTTTTCATGAATTGCAGAGAGCTCGTCAATCAACCCTTCCATGGCTTCAAGTTGCCTTCTTTCTCAACGGGCCAACGGGGATTACGAATAGGGTTACTCATCAGAGCCGACCTGACGCACGATCATCTGGTCTACGGCGTCCTAGCCTGTGGATCAAGAGGGGAGGGAAAGAAGCAAACTCTGATAGCACTGCCTTTGATATCAGCTCATGTCACATATCAGCAGCCGAAGAGCTGCAGGAGCATAAATATCTACGCCCAACCTTGTGCAGGCCTGAGCTGATGTCGGTAGGCACTCAACAGCAGGTAACATCCCAAGAGTTTATCATTCGGCGGCCTTTGCCGACTAACACGAATTTTCGGAGGGATGCCATTTGAATTGGGACTCCCGCCGGTATCCGTGCAGGTAGTCTATGTCAAAGGGATGTATCCGCCTCAGGCCCTGGTGTTTCAATTCCCCCAACGACAGCGGTTAATTTGAGGAGGGGCATCCTCATTACCTATTCGAGAATCCAGTGCCCTTGATAGAAGGCGACCCCAAAATTGTACATGCCAACAAAGGCTAGAGAATGGTATGTATCAAACCAGCGAAGGAGATTTTCTCATCATACTTGACTACACAAGCGGTGGAAGTCAAAGTACTGTCTGTGCCGGTATGTTACCGCACTCTAAAATGTTGAGTGTTCGAGTTACCATGTACGTTTTCCCTACAATTTCTGCGCTCCTTTTCCGTCTCAAAATCTACGCGTCCTCGGGAGCTAGAATGTGACCCTAAATAGGGGAGCCGCAAGTCTCCACTCAATAACGGATGTCTCACAATTGTGGAGGTTGGGGTGGTTTATGACCGGGTGGTGTGCGGCGTACTCTGTCGTGTGGGTACTCGACTCGAAATACGGTCCACCAGATTACGAACATGCCAGTGGAGGCGATTGGATGGTGTAACCATAGCAAAGATCGCCCATCAAGCGGATGTTCCGTGGATGACGTTCGTATCTGGCGAGGGATTGAATGCTTTCATGATATGAAAACTCAAGCTCAGTTCGTATTGACCTCATCCGGCCGAATTGAGCAGAAGATATGATATGTTCCGTGCAATGGTCGACATGTTGAGTGGCAAAGTCGATAACAGGGGGAAATAATTCTACTGGCCGTCAATAGAGAATTGTTGAACAGGCTATGATTCGATGGGTCCGCCAAGGATCTTCGTTAGGTCATCACCATTACCCGTACTCTGGTTATTACCTGTACTCTCATTAGCCTCAACAGGCATGCCGTTCTCCATCACCTTCCTCCCCTTGGAATCATATGTCGCGACACTGAAAGCCTCGAAGTCGTTCTTGTCCTGCAAGTCGTCTTCCTTAATATCTAGGCCGGCTAGACAGCCTTGACCGACCTTGGGCCAAGACGCAGGAATAGAGTCGATCGAGGTTTCACGCATGGCTTGTTCTCGGCCTTCGAAGGTGCCCTTTGGTCCGGATCTCGTTTTTGAGCGTGGCTGGTGGCTGTTGACGGAGATGTTGCCTAGCTCGGAAGCCTGGCGGGCGTAATGGATAGGGCCGCTCAAGCTTCCATCTGCCCGGAAAAGGGGGTCATGGTCTATCGGCACAGCGGGTAAGCCCTGTGAGCTACGCTTGGCCGCAGGGCCAGGCTCTTGCGTCGGAAAAATGGGGAGATCCGGGTGTAATTCTAGGCTGTACATCAAGATATTGACGAGTTGTCCATGAGGAACCGTAGACAGGTGAGCTCGTTTCTGCAATGTCTCAGCAGCTGCATGCAGATTAAGGGGCTAGCAAATCTTACCTGTTCCGCGCTGCTAGTTGCCCAACTGACGCCTTTGAAGCCATTTAGTGTCTTCTTTTTCGCTAAGTGTCTCTCCCTCTTGGCGAGACAGCGGTTGCAGAACCACGATCGCGTCTCGTTACTAACGAAATCATCATCGATGTAGGGATCGTGACAAAGCTGATGCCAGCAGAAGTTACATCCGTCGCAGAACACAATCTGGTTCTTCAATGGACTAAGGCCCCTGGTACACACCTTACACAAGGCCTGCTCGGAGGTCCTTTTGCCGTAGTGCTTCCGCTTCTGCGTCGCCGCTGCCGAGGGAGGATTGTATTGGCTGGGTTTCTGCACCTGGCGGCCAGACTTCGTCATTGTCGGTGTAACCTGGTCCTTGGATGCATCCTCGCCTTCGCTATTCGGGAGATCACTTAAGCTAGACGAATCGTCCTGGTCATCCTTAGCACGTTTGCGCTTGATGCCCTTGGGTGGCCTGCCTCTCTTCGCAGGAACCTTCGTAGCCCCTTTTGAAGATGAAGTAGCAGGTTTCGCGACCGTCGGAGTTCGAAGCTGGAACGCATCATTGACAAGCAGACTGGTGGATGGGGGAGCCTTCGGTGCTGGTGGTGGTGGTGTCGGCAGTGGCATTGTGAGCGAAGTGTTCATGTTCATGACCAGACGTCTCTTAGCGTCCTCAAACGTGGACTGCTCGATGGTCTTAGCGACGGCAGAGGCCGAGGACAAAGCCGAACTAAGACTACCTGATTTTCCATTAATGCGCTGCAGGATCATCTGTGTCGCCGCGGAGAACTGTGGTATGTAAGGGGGTCGGCTGCTGGAACTGGCATTACTAGGAGCCGGACTAGCCGCCTCAGGACCGGAGATCGGGTGCTCCACTTGCGCAGCGGCATTCTCAGGGGGATTAGGACGCGAAATGGTCGCATCTTCCTCCATCTTGACATCAATTGGGCCTTTGCCGGCTTCTAGTACGCTTGACATATTTACGCACATGTCATTGGCCCGACCGGGGAGATAATGAGCGAGTTGACTCTCGAAGCTGATTTCTTATGTGTACCACCCTTGGGGCTGGAGAACGACTCTCACAACATTTCTGGAGATGAAGCATTGCATGTCTGCTGATACTGCATGGAAATGTTGATTTGTAGATGAGGAAACTACGAGCTAAGACCAAAAATGGCGGTTTCACTGTATGATCACGTGTTCGACACGTGACGTCTTAGCGGGGCACTCTCTTTAACTATCCGTGATGCATTATCAAGGTCAACATTGTTAAACCACGAAACCGAATTTACATAATGATGTAGAGGTTTTCAGAAGCTTAATGGGGCACAAATTAAGTCCCTATCAGTTGGTTTTTTTATCGTCCACGGTGACACCATGCGGCTTCGGCCTTTTCAAACTGCCCTCAGCATAAAGGGGATCAGAAGCGTATTCCCAGCTAAGCATCAACAATGACTTCGTAAACCCCTCCGTTCACCACCGCAGAATATGGCCAGCGGTTCCGATAATGAATCAGACCTACCAAGAGGATAAATTGAACGCTCCCGAAGCGAAATGAAAATGTGGCGCCCTCCTCCTACAGCACGCGCAGGCCGGAACTCCCGGGGCTGTCCCTGAGATGTGTTAGGTGCTCATGACGCCAAAGAGACCCATCGCATTGTTTCTTACTACCCACATGGGCATTCCAAATCCGATAATAATTAAGACTGGGCTAGAGGATAGCACTCCAATCACGGATACAATTGGATACCTATATCTTGGGAAACAGTTTGACCCCTTTCTTCGGGTTAAGTATAGCTTCAAGCCACGGCCGTAGAGGGTATCGTCGTCTTCCGGTGATTCCTTATTCGAGGCACCATACCATCCAACCAAAGAGCTGTGTTCTCGTACTTTCGGCGAGAGTCTACGGTTAACACAAATCCTGCGATATACACTCAATCCCCTGGGTCCCTCCGACCCCACGATCAGATTTAAGCTGCAGAGTACGATGACCCTAATCTCCGTGGCAACGCGTCCATGCCTCGTGTTGCCGCCGGGAGTACTCCGCCGGTCCCATAAGCTCCATCGCTCGATCTCGCAGCGCGCTCATATGGAGCATCACCCTAGCCGGGGACGCGGCGCTCTCCCTGAGCGTCGCTAGCTCCGCATCCGAGTAGACTTTGGTCTCAGCGCCCACCGCTACGTATGTGTCCGCGGCCGCGGGCGACATGCCAAAAGCCGCCGAGCAAACCGCATCCCGGACCGCCTTCGGCGCCCCGAAATCGACCATGATAAACCGTGTCAGCCGGAAGCCCGAGACCCACGCCATGACATCCGATTCGCTGTAGCGGGCGGATTTCGTCGGGAGGGTTTTAGTACCGGGATACCGATCCAGCGAATCGGGCACCGACGACAGCTAGAACAGGGCCAGCGGACCCCAGGATGTGCCGTCGCAGTTCCGCGCTAGGTTTTACGAGAAGGCGCACCCCGTTTTGCTCGAGGCGGAGAAGCTGACGACGACCGTCGAGGACAGGTCGGCGTCCGCCTTTGACCGGGGGACACCGGTGCCGAAGGGGTGGAAGGACAACTCGGAGTAATCGAAGTCGTTAAATAGGAACGCCGCAATGAAGGCCGATTTTGGAAGGGCCGTTAAGCTATCAAGAGAGGAACCTCCGTGTATTTGCTCGTAGCGGTGGTATAGCGTGATAAGTTAGGTTCGGTAGGGGCTTTTCTAACTAGTGGCCTGCCGGTTCGATAGTTTCGAGCTGTAGGCCGACGGGGTGCGATGACGTCGGCCATGATCCGAAGAGGAAAGACCCCGGCTTGAGGGACTCGATGGTGCTTTCGATAACCTCGGCGTACCCTTACGCGGGGACGGTTCCTTGTTCGCGCCCGTTTGGTGAACGGCGCCGGGGCCGAGTCCGGGACGGGATATACTTCCGATAAGTGGAGTAAAGATCCATCGCGGGCATCAGACAGGTTGCTGGTAGTTATCGAAATAAGCGCAATGTGGACGTATACCGACGATTCATTCAAGGGGCCCGCGGGTGCCTCGTCTAAAGATCAAACGGAATTCTGCGCGTTTCCCCGCTTAGACATGACATAAATCGCAGCCGGCATGGCGGTCGTTGGTCAGCACATGAAGCTGGTTCTGGATGATATTACCGGGAAAAAATTACGAGAATAGGGAGATGGTGAGATGGATATCTTCATATCCATATACATAGTCAATATTAACGCCAACATCCTTGGGCTAACGCCGGCGACCCATTGCCTCGCTCGACGGCGTTAACGCTCGTTTGGCTGAGCCGCGGGATGAGATACTTCACCTCTGAGTCACACCGATGTTGGCTCACCATCTCTGTATCACCGTCATCTTCGTATGGAGACAAGAGTAAGGCTCGTTAATCGGGACGATTTTGGAAGTAGGGTTTGGGTAAATGAGCATGATGTAAGTAATACAGCTCAAGCGCGCGTTCTACAACTTGCATTAAATCGTGGCAAGTCCGACTCGCCCGAATAACGTAATGCGGACTTAGGGGCTTGCTAAGACCGTCGCTCGGGCGTTGAATTTCATATTGGCACTACCATGACGTAAAATGGCGGAGATACCTAGACCTTATTGGCGTTCGCCTATTTGACAGCACCCTTCTCTTTTAACACGGTTATCTGCCCACTATCATAACCAAGGACATCCGCCAGGACCTCATCGGTATGCTGCCCCAGCGTCGGCGGCGCGGTCCTTATACTCGGCCGACTCTCGCTATATTTGACAGGGGTGTTGACCATCTTGATGCGACCGCACTGCTCGTGGTGCATCTCGACAACCATTCCCCGCGCGCGGGTGTGCTCGTGGTTAAGAGCGCCCTGGACGTCGTTGACGGCCGCGTATGGCATCCCCCTGCCCTCGAAGATGTCCAGCCATTCCTGCGTCGTCTTCCGGGCACTGATCTCCTCTATCGCAGCCTCGAGCTCGTCACGGTTGGCTACGCGCGCCGGATTGACGCTGTATTTGGGGTCCGTCTTCCACTCCGGCCGGTCCAGGCCATCGCAGAGGATGCCGAACAGGCGGTCATTGCCGCCGCCGAAGAGGATGTCCCCGTCCTTAGTCTTGAAGGACTTGTACGGGACGATCGATGCTGTATGGAATCAGCCATTGTTTGATTGCGCAAAGAAGCCGTCGCGAGTCCTTACGGTGTGCTGTGCCCCAACGTCCCGAATCCTTCTTGCCGCTGATTAGACAACTGCTCGCGATGTTCGCCAGCGTGGCTGTCTGACAATCGCTGAGTGCAACGTCAATATGCTGGCCGCGCCCCGTCCTCGCCCTCGAGAGCAGAGCAGCCATGATGCTGTTGCTGGTGTACAACCCCGTCGTTAGGTCTGTGACTGCTACGCCGACCTTGGCGGGAGGTCCGTCTCGGTGCCCGGTAATGTGCATCAACCCGAATTCGGCCTCGACCATGACATCGTAGCCCGCCCTCTGCGAGTATGGACCTGTTTGGCCATACCCGGTAATGGAGGCATAGATAAGACCAGGGTTGATCTTATGGATCGTCTCGAACTCTAGGCCGTATTTCTTCAGGGTCTCTGGGAGATAGTTCTCCACGAGGATGTCGCATTTCGCGGCTAGCCGGTGCAATACCTCGACCCCCTCGGCATGTTGGAACGACAAGCCCAGAGACTTTTTGTTGCGGTTGACCTGCGCAAGCCATCAATACCGAACCGGAAATTCAATATGAGGAGGAATCCGTTCACATACGGCGAGGAAGTATGCAGATTCCCCTGGACCCTCCTTGTCCGATCCTTCGCGGTATTTGGCGTAGGGCGGCCCCCAAGCTCGGGTATCGTCACCGCGCGTAGGATGCTCAACTTTGATGACCTCTGCGCTTTGAAACGCGACGACGCGTTAGCTCGGTTTAACTATGCTTCAACTTAAAGCGTCCATTCATTCAAGAACTACGCGAGGGACGGTTTTATGTAAGTCATTTACCCAAGGTCACCAAGGATCTGCGTGCAATATGGCTGAAAAAGAACGGGCGAGTAAGCACGGCATGTGGTAAAAGGAGGCGGGAAGGCGAGATAGACTTCCAAACTCGAATTGGTGGTGTACAGATACTTACCCCTGCAAGCACTCTCGTCAAGTCGAGGACGCGATAGCCTGTCAACGGGAGGGCGTCCGAGGCATGGTCGCTTACGGAGGAATAATGCCGGGGCTTCTTGGTGAACTGAGATCCGCTCTTAAGGGCTCGTGCAGAGTGTCTAGCAAGTACAACTGCGCGGCAAAACATCCTGAACTTTGGTTTGGTAGGAAGTCGACTCTTCGCTCTCAGGTCTGACAACGGTCCTGCACAACATACCAGCAGCGTGGGAAAGGAAGTGCCGAGGAGCGCGGCAGTGAATACAGTGGGGCGTGTAGGTCTAGCTCCGGCTGCTATCTCAGCGGGTCTGCTAACGGCAGGGCCCCAGCAGGTTAGTCGAGGTCGGAGTCGGAAGCGCTTCGCTGGTCCCCGCTAATAATAGGTACGAAGCGCATTTGAGTTTTCGTGAACCGATAGTGCGTACTCATCTTGATCACGCCCCAGAATTGTCAGCATCTCATATCTGACAGTATATTGGTCGGATCGGGGATCAAGATTCTCGGAGGGCACTGTCGTTGCCCGGGGCTTTGCTGCTCAATGCACACCGAAAAGAACCAAGGACTAAGACGTTAATCGCGAAAGCCGAAGTTGAAGGTTTGTGGACCATTCTCTGCAACCCTATGTCTCAAAAGCCGGCTGTGACACCGGGAGAAGTCCAGGGCGCCCGAGTCATTATGTATTGCAGCTCAGCCTCGGCGGTCTTGCATTGAGAGGCCTCTGATACATAACATCGAGGGCAGAGCGGTTAGATAGTTGGGCGGCCTGGCCTGGCGCTGTGTCGTGTTACAACGAGCTGATGCGCCGTTGCCCAAGCCACTCTGCCCTAATCCAGCTTGGCTGCCCCGGGAGGTATGTTATGCTGCGGGGCCTGCGACCCACGGGGAGAGATCCTTGCGCAGACTATACATCGAGAACCAATCAACTAAGAAGGGGCGTCAGAACGCATGACTGCCACCAACCATGTGACAGGGAACGACGCATTGCGGTTCAGATGGCGTATCGTAGCTCTATGCAGACGTAGAGTATGTTCTCGTATAAGTAAGAGAGATATCAGGCCGAAGCAGGTCAACCTGATAAATGATCGAAAGTCCCCTGACACTTGAATATTCTGCCTCACACCCTCAAGGCTCATATGCGCCCCTCTGTGCCGCTTAGGAGTGGATCATTGCCTGCTTCGTGGTTAGCATGCTTTAATCAATATGGCTTCGTCGTCCATCTTCATTCCCAGAGATAACTCAGTGTCAACATCCGTCACCAAGACGTGGATAACGGTAGGAGTTATCTTCGCTGCCATTGTCGGATCCTCGGTTATTATCTACCTTACCCTAATATACAAGAGAAAACGACGGGCTGAGAAGACGCTTTTACCCTACGATGTCAAGAGACCGCGACAATGGCTACGGAGGCAGAAGAGCGTGCAAGAGATTCTCGAAGACGTGGAGCTGGAGAGGATCACGCAGATTCGCAAGTCCACAGCGACGCGTGCTTCCTACAAGAGCCCACGCAGCTCCCAGACGCCGACAATGAGCAGCTCCCTCTCTTCGAACTCCGCCTACTGGCAAGAGGATACGGAGATGCTCAGAGACGATTCGAAAGATTTCGAGGCCCGATTGCAGGGATCGGCCCCCACCTCTATCCGAGACCTCGAGGCGCAAGGGCATCCGGCCTTCTCGTCGCGGCTGTCGCGTCCCGATTCCTCGGACGTAATGGACCATTGGGCCTGGCTAGCCGGCGCTCAAAGTCGCGACGAGAGCATTGACATTCCGGGCAGGGGTCGGCCCGAGTCGGCGTCGCAGAATGATATGTCTGATTCTCCTCCTCGACCACCTTCGCCCGTCAGGGTAGCGGATAAGGAACTGAGGCGAGAGAGAAGCCGGTCACCGTTACTGCCACAACATGAGCGGGTAGATTGATAGTCTGTTATTATTTCCAAAGAACGGGGAGTTGGGATTCCAATGGTACGGGATAGAGTATCCTAGGGTGCTCTTTGTTCAAGCCGGCATGGTTTACAGCGAGGTGTTGGGGTTTGGATTACAGGGCAAGGGGAGTCACATGGGAAATCACGCACAAAGTTTCTAGAGCTTCAACGAGCTCCTCCTGTAACAGTATTTCGAAGCGCTGGGTAAAGAAGACGGGTTCTCCTCTGTGGGTGTGGGTCAATTATTACCTACTGTACGCGCTGGTGTCATCTCTTCAATGTCATGTCCCTGTTCATCTCTTTTCTCCGAGGCATAAGGGGCGACCGTAAGACTATGGGCTTCCAGTTAAACAACGGCGAAAGCAAACGGAGCCATTGTCTGAACCTAAAAAGGACAAGAAGGTTTCACTCTGCAAGGCATATGTTTGGCAACAGGGAGGGGCTGAGAGAAAGAAATGCCACCACACCTACATACAGGCATAAATGGGGCGTGTACTGGACGAACACCAAATAACACCAAATAACACCCACTATTTCTTATACTTCTACAGTGTCGAACCCTTCGCAAATAGATTCAATCTCGTCTCTTAGCATATCACTGTGTTCCTGGCAATTCTCTGATAATCTTGCATACAGCTGCTTCTACTGACAGAAGTAGCCATCCGAGATTGCGACTGATAATGGCAATAAATAGAGAACTGCGAAGGATTGCCTACCCGCGTCAAAGACATTGCCTGGGTACGTATCTAAGGTTCGCCGGCACCAGCCACAAACTTCGCCACCTCGCCTCATCTGGCACTTAAACTTCCGATTAGGTTAGAATTGCTTATCTAAGATCCTTCGGCCTTACCAATTTACGTATTGCAGGCTACGAAGTACAGCCAACACACTTCGAATCGATACTTCTTTCACCTTCCTCGCCAACACGCTCCAGGTCACCAACCTTTACCGATCCTCCTCCCAACACCAACAACGGCAGCACCAAACGCCTTCACAATCTTGACGATCATTCGACATCGCATTTCGTCGCGGAATTTGTAAATCAACTACAACCTACCATGGCGTCTTCCATGTCCGAAATGTACGCCTCGATGACGGGCAGTGCTCCGAAGGGGGGAGAGAAGGAATTCAGGCCCAATCTCAACCAACACCTCATGTGCCCTGATTGTCGCGAGATGCCTCCCAACTTGGTCGAGGAGTTCTCTTCGGGCGACATGGTCTGCGGTTCCTGCGGTCTGGTGCTCGGCGATCGCATCATCGACACTCGCTCCGAATGGAGAACCTTCGCGAACGACGACCAAGGAAACGATGATCCGTCCCGTGTCGGTGACGCCATGAACCCTCTACTCAACGGCTCACAGCTCGAGACAAGCATCGGATTTGGCGAAGGAATCCGCTCGCGGGAACTGCACCGTGCCCAGAACCGGACTCAGGTAAGTGGCAACATGCCAAAAGTTCTTTAAAGTTGTGTGTGTTTTTAGACTTTCTGCTAACATTTTGGACAGAATGACAAGGCCACCAAGACCCTCTTATCCGCCTACCGCGAAATCAGTCACCTTTGCGATGCAATCAACATTCCCAAGACCGTCCAGGATTCTGCGAAGCACATCTTCAAGCTGACCGATGATGCCAAGTTCTTCAAGGGCAAATCTCAGGATGCTGTCATTGCTGGGTGCATCTTCATCGCGTGCAGACAAGCCGAGGTTCCACGCACTTTCCGGGAGATCTATGCCTTAACCCATGTCTCCAAGAAGGAGATCGGCCGCACCTTCAAGGCCCTTGAGAAATTCCTGCAAGGAAACCGCGAGGCGAACACGACCGGGTCGTTAATGCACTCGCTCAACAAGTACGAGAACACCAACTCGACGAGCGCTCCTCAGCTTTGCGCTCGGTACTGCAGCAATCTCGGCTTTATCAATACACATCAAATGGAGAAGGTCTCCCGGGCCTTGGCTGAGAAGAGCGCCGCGGTTAAGGACCTTGCTGGGCGTTCTCCTCTGTCTGTCGCTGCCGCCTGTATATACATGGCGTCCCATCTCATGGGAGATCCTCGGACATCCCGAGAGATTGCGAGCGTCGCTGGTGTCAGTGACGGAACTATTAAGACAGCCTACCGTTTCCTGTACCACGCCCGCAACACCTTGATCGAGGAGGCTTGGGGTGGCAACATGGACCGTCTGCCCGTCAACTAGAAGTTGGGGTCACGAGTTCCAACCGAAGCGCGCTCGACCTCAGCCGAAGCGCACTCGGCCAAGTGAATGTGCTCTTTGAGGACCGACCATGTCAACCTCAACCAAAGGATCCACTGCGATACGAGTCGACAGTCTATCACATCCTCGAAGTCCGAAGTTCGTTGAAGCTTTATTGGCGTCTTTTCAAAGAATCTTCCCTTCGGGCCATCAGCGGGTCTTTCTTAAACCAACTTGACATCAAAGAAGGTAGCGTTCCGTTAGGGGAAATCAATATACTCGCCATACGGGTGATTCCGTCAGGCCGGTCATATTACCTATCATAATATCATGCCTTCACATTGATCCTTATGCTCTTGAAAGATAGAGCTAAGACCATGTATCGTCTACCTCTACTAAGCGGCGTCGCGTTATACCTCCGAGACATTCGATACGCGCGAGGTCCGCTTTGCGGTGTGAACCCCCAATAATGAGGGTAACTTGAACATTCTCAGTCGCGTCCTGTCCTTGCAGGAAAGGTTAACGAGTAGGGTGCGGGCACTCAGGCTGGTTGGCATATCCATGGCCCACACTCGTATTCTATGGTCTTCGGTTTTCTTCGGAATGAATGTATTCTAGGAAACCGTTATAGCCGCATATAATCGCCCATAGCGAATACGGGCTAGATTAAATACAAAGGATTATACCTTTACACTTGCCTAGAAATCCGCTCGCTTTAGTTGCTCTACAGGCCACCATATATTCGTAAACCCAGGTCTGATTTTTGTAACGCTTTGCTGTTTGTGATGTAACCCCTTTAGTATCCATAGTATGTCCCACCTAAAATTACTCCCAACAGCTCTCGAGTCCACTGCGCAATCGCATATAACTGTCTAGATAATCGCGGCGCTTCTGAATGCATTTCGTTTTGATCAATGATACCGCTACTACAACAATGCGTTTTAGAAAAATTAAAGCTTTCTAGGCGTCCGTAAACGGGTGTGTTTTGTACTTGTTCTGTAAACCAGGTGTCGGGGGAGACGAGTCGTTCTGCTGCCAGCGAGTACAGGGAAAGACTGAGTGCGATTAACATCTAGAAAGCACGCAACATAAATAGGATTTGGGAGACAAACACTGTAAAGCAACCTTAATACATTAAGGTAGGGGCAATGCGCAGAACGTTTTCCGAGACCTTAACCTACGGCGTACCTAGGAATAGTGCGTAATACCCGCGTACACAAAGCCTCAGCGCATCTATATTCCTAGAACCGTTCAGCTCTCTTTGCAACCCCTCTTTCCATCCTGGGGGACGCTGGGCACAACTCAACTTTACTACATCGTCGGATCTCGCACAAGGGCCTACTGAACGAGCAGCCAATTACCTCAACCAGGAAAGATATTAAGATGTTTCTCCGCCTTGCTGGTAACGCCCTTAGTACTGCCAAAGGGATTGTTGAGTCCTGGGGCCACCAACAAGGGCGGCTTCAACCCCTCCCAGCTCGCCATCGCGACCGGCGGTTACCGGATCCAGTCCTGCGCCCCGACATCCCCGACCGATGGGACTTGTTCTCGCCCAGCCACACGCGCTTGCAGGTGCACCAGGGCGCCTCGCTCCTCATCATGAGTTCGTTCTCGACTTCTTGCTGCGCTGGGCCGCTCTCTGCGCCGGGATCTCATCTGGTCGAACTTGGTTAGGCGCGACGAGGGGCAGGGACGGGCGCGAGAGCAGGTCTCGGCTCCGCCGTTCGTGGCGGCGTTATTGGCACTCTTGGGAAGCCTTGTGGTTTTCGTCTGGGTCCTCGAGTGTTGCCGTGGGGCACGCAAGGGGGGGCTGGAAGGCACGGAAGGGATGATAGTTAAGATCTGACGTGTATGTCGTATTATCAACTCCATACATATACTCAGTCGCCGGGGTCACTAACTCAAACGCCCATTAACAGTCTCTCCGTAAACAGCTATCCGCATCCATACCAAGCCACTCATTCCCATCACCGCTGACTCTCCGACCCTGCCTCGCCGTACGTCGCCAGCAACTTCGGGAGCTGTTCCTCGCCCGGCTCGATGTACCCGATATCCTCGAGGGTCTTGAGGCTCAGACGGGCGTACGCGACACCCCGCGCCCGGTCGCCGGTCGCCCAGTAGAGGCGGCCGAGCGCATCGTACTGCTCGGCGTACAGCGAGCGCAGCTCCTCCCTGCGCACGAGTGCGACAACCTCGTGCGCCATCTCGATCGCCCTGTCCAAGTTTTTGTTCTTGTTTTTATTGTTCGCGTCCCCGCCGTTGAGGGCCTCGACGATGTCCGCCTTCAGCGCCCGGATCCGCGTCCGCCGCGCGTCCGACGCCGCGATCTCTGAAGCGGGCGCCGTACAAATGGCGCACGTGCAGGTGAAGCCCCACCGCTGCAGGGCGCGCTGCCGCTCCTCGTGGGTCTTGCCTACCTCGACGTCTGGGGCGAATGGGGGTTTAGTAATGAACGTCGTGAATGAAAAGCTAGAAGTATGGGTTGATGAATTGAAAGGGGAGTATGAGTGGGAAGCGGACGAAACGGAAATAGAAGCACGTACAGCTAAGGCTGAGTTCCTCTCCGGGCTCGATATCCCTGTAGGCAATGACTCGTGCGGCGAGACTGGATTGCGAGCTCTGGAAGTAGGCGCTAGACGATATTGTCAGTTCCCCGCAGTGATACAATATTTACATCAATTTTCAGGGGCTTATTCACTTCGGGTCACAAGCATGGTTTATCCTCTGTCGATTCACTGCGTCAGCCTGTCCACCATCCCATGCCCTTCCCAAGCGTTCGCGAAACTCACTGCGACGTCCGCATACAGTGCCATATGCGGCTTATCATCTAGCTCGAACTGGAACGAGTTTGTCCGCAGCACGTCCTCCACCACGTTCGGCGGGTGGTCCCTCCTGCGCGCGAGTCCGAGCACCCTCTCGGGTTCCGCGAGCTGGCCCGTGGCCTTGAGCAGAAGCTCGTATCCGTCCAGCCGGCGCACTGAGCCTGGGAATGCGAGGTGCAGCACCAGGGACGCGAAGTCCACCATGACGACGTCCCCGCGCTTGATGCGCCGCGTCGCTACCACTCCCTTGCCCTTGTAGGGGATGTCGACGACCTCGTAGGAGCGTTGCTTGCCTGCGCTCTCGGGATGCCCAGCACCGGTATCCCGCCTAATAGGAACTGTGTAGGTCCTGTTACTGGCCAATTTGTAGGGGTCCTGCTCGTGCATGAAATCCGGGTTGAAATCATCCAGCAGCTCGACGATGTTGGCCGCCGTGTCCGGTGTCGTAATGAGGCTAACGCCGCGGTGCCCGTGCGCCGAGTTCGTATATATGCAGTACTTAGTCCCGTTCTTACGGTCATACCCGGCGGTCAGGCATTCCGGCGGGTGCGTCCACGGGGACCAGTCGACCGGTCGCGGGCCCGCCGTCTCTTCGTCTATAGCCATCGGGCAGCCGAAGAGGCCGTGGGGTTGCAGCGAAGGGTGAATCTTGGGCGGACATTCTTTCGTTACTGCTGCTAGCCGGACCTCAGTGCCTCCGACGGACTGTAGTATGCATGTCACGAGCAGCTGGGCACTCTGGAGTAGTGATGCCTTTGCACCTAGTCGGGGACCCATCGTCGCTACATTAGTTAAGTAGGACTGTAACAGTGTGAGTTGGAGCGAACTGCGGAACGGGCAGCTTTCACTTCAAATACAGACGTGTCCCAGGCGAGACGATTCCGCTTCTTCATGCTCATCTTGTTATGGGATATTCACGTATCTCTCCAGGTCCCTCGCCCGCCACCGTGGTCAGACCCTGCATCAGTCCGTCTAAGGGGACGCCGCACGGCATATGCAGGACATATATTGCCGCGGGATGTGCCAAGGACACGGCCAAGTCAGGAGGGTTTCTGCCCGTGGTCCACCAACGGAAAAGATCGAGGCTCGGCGTGCGGCTAAATTACGGACTTCACCGATGCGACGTCCAGATATCGGAATACCCAGTGCAGATCATGCGCCGACCTGGGTCAAATCTACCGTTGAGCCGCTGTACCTCAATGGATAAGCGGCCCCGGCTCCGATGAATCTATCAGACAGATCTACTCAAGGTCTTGTCGCTTTTGGTTTCACGTAGTACTGATACACGTCCTGGGCTTGTCGGGTTTTGAGTTGGAGCTTGTCAATGTTTCAATACAGAACGATAACGAGCGCTGAGTGAGGGGTCGCGAGTATATATAGGCTAATGAAGAACACTCACATTAATATGTCCCGATTGCCCCTTATAAGGGGCCATAGACTCGTCTTATGGGGATTGTTCCGATATCCGTCTTGTTCTTCCCGGATTCCTCGAGGGCAACAGGCTACGTATGCAGCGCCTCGCATATGTCCTAAGACTTATGCAATTCCATTCCAAGCCATGGGGAATTTGACTCCGGTATAGGAGATAAATAACCCTTCCAACTTCGCGTATACGCTTTGCATTCCACCGGTCCCATGAATTTAGAAGCAATTGAGGCTACAATGCAAAGCTTCAATTCATTAGCGAAGTATGAGAGGCGGGGAAAAGGCACTTAAGCTAGCCAGGAGGAATGGCTGGATTATTTTCAGCTAAGAAAAGATATATTGTTTGTTTCTTTATCCGGTAGGAACTTGGAAGCCCTGAATAGACGTTCTGTCGTTTAGCACCTAGTATGTACCTTATTTGAAGCAAGCTGCTAGCGAAAGTGAGAACTTCGCTGCCCTTCCCTGCCCTCGTGGCTGGAGACTCCAATTAAATTAAACTGAGTTTGACAGGCTGCCTCACCTATAAAACCCATGCCGCAGCTTCTCTATGCCCGTAATAACCTAATAATAGCAACCCGTGCGCTCTTTCCTTCCCCGACCCAGGCCTCAATTTTCATTGCTTTTCTTCTCGGAAAAGAAATGCAGAGCTTCGCCATTGCTTTCCCACTTCAGTATACTATATATATTCACAGTTATCCCCCGACCACGCTCCCTCGCCGCCCCCACACACAGTGACTGGACACTCAGAAACTACCCCTGACTGGATTAAGTTAAGATGCCAACGTCGACGGGCGCTCCTACTGGGAATTCTGGAAGAGGTCTAAGATCTACTACTGCCAAAATTGCAGCGACCTCGTTTGAGAAGCAGGGTTCGCTTAAGAAGCAGAGGCTGGACCACTTCCATCTCTTCCCAGAACTGCCCCCCGAACTTCAACTATTGGTCTGGTATTGGTGGCGGCGTCTATATAAGCCCGCCCTTCGCCACTATATGATCCTAAGACCTGACGGACAACGAATCTATGGAGCGCTTGACACGACTCTCGGCCGCTTCATAACGAACTCTATAGTAGCGAGGACCCCCGAACGGGGAGTCGATGATCCCCCGGACCCATTGATATCCAAGATTCGCTTCACCAATAAGGTCTTGAAAATCGCCGACAGCAGTACATTCAACGCCACCTTAAAGGGAATTCCATGCTTGACCACTAATCTTTACCCAGCCTATGCATGGGTAGACTTCGAGAGGGATATTTTCTTCGTCGGCGGAAGGCACAGGTTTCCCGGGTTATTGCGTTTTCTCTTCCGTGGAACTAATTGGAGGATGCCGCGCCAGCTTGACGACGATCACTGGTCTCGCCGTATCCGGCAACTTGCCATAAGGGTTTCCGAGTCGGATTCGTTGGAAGAGCTGGATAAGAGAGCATTGGCTCACATGAGAGTGCTGAAAACTGTCTTCCTCTTACCCGTAATCCCTGCTAAAGAGCATGTTTGGTCTTTCTACTGCGGAGGAAGCAAAGACGACCCACGCTTGCCCAAAGGCCTCATGATGTTCACTGAAGCTGCGCAGGCCTGGAATGCATGCCAAGCTCGTCTGATGAGCCTGCCATTCCCAACTCCACCACATTGGTTTCGGCCCTTGCCCGTTGACCTACATAAGGAACTAAAAGGTGCTGAGGCTTTCAGCAACCAGCTGAGGGCATTCTTTGAAGAGATTGGACATAGGAGAGTAGAGATTAAGATTGTGGTGGACACGATGAAGGGCACCTTTCATGCCGGGATGTCTTGAAAATTTAAGCTGTGCTCGTCACATCTTGGTGTTCCCCTCTTGTATGATCGTCGACAATGCAACCAAATTTCATTGTCGATCACGTATATCGTCGCCAGCCATGGAGTTATGTCCCAGTTCGGACCAATCTCTGTAGCGCTGGGTCTTCGTGGAAGGAGCAATGTTTAAATGGAGAGTTCTCCGGGTCAAAATGCTCTACTTCCCCCTGGATCTCTTCAGTCACATCATCACGAGTCGATCTCGGTCCGTATATGTACACAGACCCTTCGAAGTTTTCCATTTTAGAATACCAATTCATTTCGACCTAATTATATTTCCGCTTCTTCGACCTTAATAATAACCGACTTAAACAAAAACGTTACTCTATGCACCAATATGCAGACGAAGACTGCCCTCGCCTTGTTCGCGGTCGCTACTGCCGTCGCCGCCGCAACCCCAAAGTTCAACGCCCGCAAGTGCGCAGAAGCCGGCGCTGAGACTGGCGGCGGCGCCGACTTCGGCGCCTGCGATCCCACCATCAACTTTTAATTCGGTCGCGCCGGACGCAACAAGGACGAGGGCACTTTCCTTCCCATCGACCTGCTCGTCGCCGAGGGGCAACAGCACGCACTCAGCCCCAATATCGTTACGGTACGTGGTATATCTCCTCGCCGGTATAGCCAAGCCGGGGACCGTTGGCTCTCGAGCCTGCTGAGAGGCGTCGGGCTGATTTTGTTGGCGGATTTTGAAAACTAGAAGCGCGTTTGCGACCAACTCGCCAATGTCTGCGAGGCCAACGAGGCCGCCGTCACGCTGTGCGAGCACGCGCAGGCTCACGTTGGGGCCCTGGGCACTAAGAATGAGTCTACGGTTGCTGCATTTAATGGTGCGCTGCGCTTTTGATGTTGGTAATGGGCCAAGGCAGAAAATGGGGTTACGGAGGACTGAACCTGGAAGATAGAAGGAAGGAAGACTAACCATTGGTGAATTGCTCAATGAGATGCTTTCTGTCCTGATGTTAGCCCCTGTATCACGACGACGATCGTCAGTCTGTGGCTCAGTAGCCACCTTTACTCGCATATAGTGTCGGCCTTCTTGTCGAGGGCTTCTATGAGCGAGCCTGCGTTGCGCGGTCAGCCTTGGATGGGAATCAGAAACTTCCAACGTATGTGATGAACAGCGGAGATCTACAATTTGGAAGTTCCTTTCCCTCAGCCCGTATCTATGAAGTATCCAGCGCGGTGATAGCCATGGCACTGGTATGGGGTCGTGCAAGTAGATGGCTTGCTGCCTCCCTGCTACCGTCGATAGAGCCGGCGTCCGGGAAGCTAAGGATGTGACATTTGTCCTTATTGGGCGGGACAGCGTGGTGGCGACGTAAGTATACCGGTCGAGCTAAAGCTTCCATCCGAATAGATCCAGAAGTGAGGTCCATGGCGCAACACTGCAGGCCATGCTACGTCAACTACCAGCTGACTCTGGAGCGGTTATGAGCGGAACCCATTTGCCAGCTAAACATCAAGTATGTCACCTATTTATCAAGATCATGTTTGAAAGCGAAGAGGGAGGTGAATAGGAGTCATGGGTAATTAATGCCTTAGTCGATGTTTGATCATTAAGAGCGTTTAGGGGAAACTTAGACAGCGACGATACCTGTGACTTCTTGATATAATCACTGGCAACTGCAATAGTAACTCGACTCGCTTCGAAGATGGCCCAGAAATTCCGATGAGTTCTCGAGTTCTACAGCCTGGTGCTCGACTAAAATACCTGCCTCTAAAGAGTGTGATTCACGCTGATGTTCAACCATCAGTTAGCAATATCCTTTTCCTATGATTCAGTGTCTCCCGCCCATGGTCGTTCAGTATCACAAGCCAGAGCCAACTTTTATAAGTAAGGGCCTGAACTATGGCAGAATGCAAACTGCTGTACGCTACGCACCATCGACTCTCGATACTGTGTCGGTTTTGCGGGAGAAAAGCTCAAAAGACAAAATCCGGCAGGGTCATGCTAGGCTGTGGGGACGCGAACAATACCATATCGGGATCCGAGACCGAGACACTGACCGTGAACGACACCATGTCTGGAAACAACGGCAAGAAACCAAGGAAGCCAACCAAGGTACTTGGACTGTCTACTTGGCCGGATCCTGCTCCGGTGTCATTCCGGACTCCTATCTTCTACGAGACTCGACACAGCCCGAGAAACGACGAGGACAAGCGCTTGGACTACCTCGCACTCCACACCACGGGCGACAGAGTCGTGAAGGCGTTTTAGAGGAATATAGTAGGTGGTGCAATCTCTTTGCCCCGAGATAGAGACTCTAGCAACATAGTGTTCTTTCGCATAAGCCATTTGCTGACAGAACGATGAGTGCAATGCCGGGGGTACGTATTACTTTGCCCAATGCTTAGCAGAGCTGAAGTCAGAGCCCCGGAAAATGATGTGGACAACGATACCGGGCGAGTGGGGTCGGTAGGGCCGAGCTCCGGCCGGCTCGAGCGCTTGTTAGTGTAGGCCCCGAAAAGGTGGCGATTGGAGAATTGACATCGGATCCGAAGGCCGGACAGCAGGCGGTTTGTGGCAGATATAGGGGAGATTAGATATGTTGGCGTATTCGGCCAATTATGTATGAAATACCCGTATTGCTTTATTAGCTTAGCTACGACGAATTATACTTTGATCAGTAGGCGGCCTTCCATTATATGGTCTGTTCTTAGCGACCCTGGCTAGCTGTCACAATCAGCAGCCCCGCAGCCCGCAGGCCGCGGCGTGGCCGCCCGGGTCCCCAACCCAGACGAGGAAAACCCTGCTGAAATAAGCAGGGGAACCATCCAATCAACCCCCGGGCATGCGCATAACAGCGGCGCTATCTGCTGCCCCAATGGATATACAAATACATCCACGGCCCAAGTCGTGGGCTCGGCGGTGCGTTATTCGCGGACACCGACCGGGCGGGGCGGCCTTACAGCTCAGCAACGACTGAGCGGGCGTCAAGCTGTTATAGCTAGCATTAAGCTCAGGAGTTGATCAGTAGTTAGATCGGCTTTATTACATCGGCCCCTAGTTGAGATTACCTACAGACGCTTCCGGTATCGCTTTCTTAGAGCTACAGCTGTTTTCCGATGTATTTAAAGAGGCACCATTACCTTCTCTTAGCGAGAATCCTTTGGAGATCAACCAGATGAATCCACTTCTTCAGAAACGAATGCCTCAGTGTGCGATGTCAGGGTCTCATACAAGCGCAACCACGAATACCATTCTTCTTATCCACGTATCTTTCAGATATACGGCCGAAGGTGGTCATAACGGCGATTCCACTTCCACCGTACCGTACTTTTGCTCCGAGTGCCTTTCTTAAGAAGTGCCCAGCCCAGACACATTGCCTCATATTCCATATTTTCCCAAAATGGTAGAACTCTCCCCGCAAACCTCCCCTGCCGACAAAGTAATACTGTACAGCCGCAACTACTCGGACTGTTCTGCCCGCCTTCGCATTGCTCTAAACTTCAAAGGCATCTCATATGAATACCGCCCCGCAGACGCTGAAACCGTCTCATCAGCGTCCTATAAAGCACTCAATCCAGTTGGGACCATTCCGACGCTAGTAATCGAGCGTGGTCAGGCAACTCAAGATAAATATAAGTCCATTGTCCTTATTGAATCTCTCGCTGCCCTCGAATACCTCGAAGAAGCATATCCGGACCGTACTCGTCTTTTACCATCATCGTCGGGCCAGTTGGGTCCAGCAGCAAGAGCGGTGGTTCGCACTCTCGTTAACGTCCTAGTGGCGGACACGCATCCGTTAACTACAGCGCGTGTCTGCCGGCAGATTTGCTCGCGATTTCCTGGACCTGGAGCCGAACATGCGGCTGTCACAGCAAACAGGGATTGGGATGCGTATTGGATCGAGCGCGGGCTGCAATGCTATGAAGATTTGATCGCAGACGTGGCGGGAAAGTACAGTGTTAATGATGAGATTACCATGGCTGATGTGTGCCTTGTTCCGGAAATTTGGACCGCTGAAAAGGTTGGGATTGACCTTGGCAAGTATCCGACTGTGAAGAGAGTTTATATGGCGTTAATGGAGGTGGAGGCATTTAAGAAGGCGCATTGGAAAGGCCAGCCCGATACGCTTGATTCTGACCGGGCTTGAAGGAAGATTGCGGGGCATTATGAACTGCGCTGGATGGCCCCTGTTTGAATAGGTTTACTTCCAGTACCTTGCTGAGCAGGACTGGGAACAGCTTCTAAGCCAGCCGACTTTTGATAGGCGGCGAGGACAAGGCTGGCACGAACTGCGAGTTACATAACACTTTAAATTTTTGAGCTTAGTTCCGTCTATTCAAAGCACGATTGCGCACATTATATTGTTAAAGAAATCGCTCTCTGCTGAAGGAGATAGATAATATTAACAAGCTAGAATTTCAGCAGTTGGACGCCCTGTTATGAAACAGTTGTGATAAGGATGTCAACTTGTTTATAACGAAGCTGGCGTAGGGTCAGCACGGTACAGCCCGGAACTCTTACTGTGTACATGTGCATGGACCGTGCCCAACGGGAATGTGTGGGGCCCGTAGCTTAAAATGCTGAAACCCCCAGAGACGCGATTCCTTCCCCCCAGCCTTGTCCGGTAAGGGAATGTGAGATGTCGACATTCAGATTTAAACAACGTGAACCTTGTCAATTGCGCACATCCGCCAACTGAACCTTGGCTCTCATCCTTCACATCGCTGAGGCCCTTTTCACATCGCCGACGCCAAAAAACGAACATTCGCACCTGCCGATCCTTTGCTTGTTTTTTCGGACGAGCTCGGCGAGCAGCTATTCACGAGATGCCTCGCCGGCCTGGTCGCGCTGCTGCAAAGCGCGCTGTCGCCAAACTTGGTATATGAGACCTTAATTCTGTTGTCCTGTTTTCTCTGCTTTGCGCACCCAGACTGCGCTAGGCTCACGTCGCACAGGACTGTGTATGGAGATTGTAACTAATAATTCACATCCGCCACTATAGGAAGCACGCCAAAGTCCTTTGACATGATCGAGGACGAACCAATGCGCGACGTCGACGGCCAGGACAATGATGAAGTCGACGGTGACGCACAGCCCGAAGGAGCAGAGGACAATGACAATGAAAACGAGGAATCAGCTGCGGAGCCCGATGAGAACCAAGACTCAGATGGCCCCTCCGCCAAATCACCTTCTCCCCCACCACAACCCGTCATCAGAAGAAGACGCCTCGGTAGACCGCCCAAGAACCGTCCACCTGATTGGGATACCTTACCTATAGAGCCACCCCATCGCGACCCCAACGATCCGCCGAGACGACGAGGCAGAGGAGGCTGGAGAGGTAGAGGCGGCCGCAAAGGAGCTTCCTACCAACCAACTCAACAGTCTGTCGACAAGGAAGGCACTATGATGGATATCATAGACGATGAGGTCGCCCTGCCCGAGGATCCCGAGGGAGAGACCAAGGTAGATAGGCTTGGACACCTGCAAGGTGGTCGCGAATACCGTTGTCGAACATTCACCGTTGCTGGCCGAGGCGACAGACTCTACATGCTATCCACCGAGCCCGCGCGCTGCGTCGGCTTCAGGGATTCTTACCTCTTCTTCACGAAACATAAGCGACTCTACAAAATCATCGTCGACGACGAAGAGAAGCGCGACATGATCGAACGCGAGATCATCCCTCACTCTTACAAAGGCCGGGCCATAGGAATAGTTACGGCTAGATCAGTCTTCCGCGAGTTTGGAGCATTGATTATTGTGGGCGGGCGCAGGATCATAGATGATTACGAGGTCGCCAAAGCCCGGGCTGAGGGTGTAGTCGAGGGCGAGATTGCCGATCCTAACGATAAGTTCGTTGAGGGGGAAGAATACAACAAGAACCAATACGTCGCATGGCATGGTGCAAGCGCCGTCTACCACTCGGGCGCGCCTTCTGTTCCCGCGCAGAACGGCAAGATTGATATCAAGAAGCGGCGCGTCAACGTCAATGATGTCAATTGGCAGCTCGAGCACGCTCGGGAGGCG